>JAOPGA020001687.1:0-26076 GCA_026419775.2 Acrasis kona | reverse complement strand
CCAGTTTTGATGACATCGATCTTCCATTGGATGACTCATTTGACCAGTTTAATGTTGAGAACCTGGATCCCGGGGAACTCAACACATTTTCTGATGAGGCAGATTATTCCAACACCATTGATGTCATGAATATAGAACCATCAAAAAGCACTTTTTATGGTCTTCCAAAAAAATGCCAAGAAATTTTCGCGGTATGTTCCTTATTATCACATTCTAATCAATTTATAGAGTAAAGGAATAAATGATTTGTATCAATGGCAGAAAGAGATTTTAGAAATTATAGAACTTGGGACGAGGTTGTCCCAAAATGTAATCTATCGGTGCACCTACCAGTGGTGGAAAAACACTCGTAGCAGAAATTTGCTTACTACGAACGGTTCAAGTTTTCAAAAAGTAAAACACAACCATCCACCACAATCACTCATTCCGTTCAGAAAGCATTTTCGTACTTCTTACGTTTCCATTGTAGAAGAAAGATTGCCAGTCTCGAATCATTCGCATCAGAGTTAAATTTTCAAATAGAAGGATATTATTCACATCACGGTACATTATATCCATCCATACCATCAGGTAACATTCATCATCATCACCCATCTCACATTCATCAAAGGAAACATTTTAATGATCGCAACCATTGAAAAAGCAAACTCAATCGTTAATAACTTATTACTCAATAATCGCCTACACGAATTACCCCTCATTGTAATTTCACACACATCATCATCTCACCATTCGCTAACAGGTAGTGGACGAACTTCACATGTTGGGAGAATCAAGAGGACAGATATTAGAAAGCATGCTCACAAAAACAAATGGAAGAGTACAAGTGATTGCAATGAGCGCCACCATACCCAATCTTGACCAAATAGCAGATTGGTTACAAGCAAAAGTAAAAAATCACATTCAATCCTTGTACATTAAATATAGAAATGCGAAGCAACACATAGACCAGTTCCACTAACAGAATACGCGGTGGTCAATTCCACAGTCATGACCAAGGACAAGATTACGTCCAGACAATTAAAATCATCCAACGCAAGTCAAGATTTGAGCGCGTTAATATCGGAAGTCATTCCCGATAAATCAGCACTGGTATTCTGTGCCACTAAAAAAAACTGCGAAGAAACAGCAAAGGCCCTTTGTAAAGAAATATCGCCTCATCACCTCACCATTCACGTAAACACCTTTGCTCATTAATGCTCACACGTATATGCGTAGACACAAGAGAGATTACAATTATTAGAGGATCTAAGGAACATTAACGGAACATCATCAGGAATCTTCTCACAAACGCTTCAATTAACCATACCCATGGGCATCGCTCATCACCACGCAGGATTAACCAGTGCAGAGAGGTTACTCCTGGAAGAATCCTTTCGTAACAAAATCATCAACGTGTTATGCTGTACGAGCACCTTAGCAGCAGGTGTTAATCTACCTGCTAGCAGAGTGATATTCAAAACACCATACGTTGGTAGGGATTTCTTGACCAAATCAAAGTATGCACAAATGAGTGGGAGAGCGGGACGTGCTGGATTGGATACTATGGGAGAGAGTTACTTGTTGTTGAATCAAAAGAGAAGCGGAGAGCATGAAAAGGGATTTGCATTAATGTGTGGATCGTTGGAAACTGTTCGGAGCGTATTATTGAGTGATTGTAAGTGTTGTTGTTGTTGTATCGGTGATTTGATCGATGTGTAGATGATGGAGTACATTATCATGGCGTGATCAAGTTGTTATTGGAGTGTATATGCACACAATTGGTCACTAGCGTCGAACAATTACCAAAGTGTCTTGATGCTTGTTTTTATGTGCATTGTTGCAATGGCGATGATGATCATGCATTGCTACAAAGGGCCATTCATGATTCCTACCAGTATTTACTACAACATCAATTCATTCGACAAGTACAACAATCACCACCCATCACGACCATCGTTCAACATGATGAACAAGATGATGAATTCACGGATGATGAAGACGAACAAGATGAACAATTAAAAGACAATACCGTACAATTAAGTCCCACTCCATTAGGATTGGCCACATTTCATAGTTCATTCATGGCCAATGAATCAAACATGTTATACGATCAATTACATTCTCTTCAAAAGAATGGAATCATATTACAAGATAGTTTGCACATGTGTTACATGTCATGTCCGCTCACCAATCTAATCGAACCCGATTGGATGTTATTCATGAACATGTTTAATCAATTGGATCCCACTCGATCACTTATTGCAAAGATGATTGGATTGGATGAATCCATACTCATCAACAAGGTGATGAAGAGGAATTGTGATGCAGATCAAGAATTGATGGCTCGTCGATTCTTTAATGCGCTCATACTTTGCGATCACATCGAAGAACGCTCATTGTTTGATACATGTGCTAGATATCAGGTGGCGGGTGGTGCTGGGGTGGTGCAGAGCTTGTGCGAATCTGCAGCACAGTTCTCGTCCATGGTCATGTTGTTTTGTTCTCGATTGAAATTGACAATCATGGAGGAAGCCTTCAGAAGGGTTTCCAAGAGAATTGGTTATGGCGTAAAGGATGATTTGTTGCAGTTGATGAACATGGACGATATGGATCGAGTTAGTGCTAGAGTGTTGGTGGAGAACGGCATACAGGATGCCCATGCGTTGTTGACTCAGTTTTCGAGCGCTAGACAATTGTATAACAAGTTGAAACATGTGTTGGGCGTAACGCCGATAGCAGCGTCAAAGATTTTGATTCAGAGCGCCAGGAGGTGCTTGCAGAGGGAATCCAATCGTTACAAGTCAATGTCTGATGCTATTGAGCTCATTATTTAAAAATAAACGTGTGATTGGAGGTTATCTCCGAAACGACTCGATGTTTTTATTGAATGTCTTTATTTGAATTTTTTTTCATGTTGTGGTCGGGATGTTTTCTTAATTCAATATGATACCTTGATATATTCCTCATGCTTTAAACGATCATGACAATTATGGATCAACTGTCTTTTAATGGAAGGAAATAACAATGTCACTTATGTCACGCTAGAGAATGGAAAAATGGATAAATGCGGTCGCTGTTGTTAATAACTTCAACTGCTAAATAAAATAAATACAACAACATGCTTAGATTCAACTATACTATCGGAGTAGTTGGGCCATCCCTATGTGGTAAATCTGCACTCATTTCTCAGCTCCTATACAACAACTTTCTCGATCATCACGACGAGACCATTGAGGAGCTACATACAACAAGGTTCTCTGTAGATATCGGAGACGTCCTAGATTGCTACGGAGAGGCAGAGATTCCGTGCCAAATAGACATATTGGACACATCAGGCTCTGATGGCATCACCATTAGTGACGGCTTCCTTGCACAGTGCGACGGCTTTGTAGTAGTTTGCTCTAGGGAGGAGAGAAACTCAATGGAAAAGTGTTTTGAGTTGATTGAGGGCCTGAAGGAGCTCAAGAGAACAAAGAATATATCAGCCGTTATTGTACAGAACAAGTGCGATTTTGATGACATGGACTACATACTACCTGTGTTGGGTTTACGCCTTCCATACCCACTGTTCAGGGCCAGCGCGAAAAGAAATTTTAACGTTGTGGAGTCGTTTAAAAGAGTTGTAAGAGAGATTATAAGGAGAGAGTTCTCTTGCGTCCTTAACGAACCATCCCTTAGAGATGCTGATGACCTACACACAAATCTGCTGAAGAGAAGACCAAGAAAGGTTGCTGTGTCTCCTCCTGCATCGCCTCCACCATTACAAACCCAGTTCACTCAGAGTAAGAGAGATTTTGTCAGAAGAAAGACGTTATCACCTTCAAGAGTCTTGTCAGGCGTATTCAACTTTAACTCTGACTCCGAGTCAGAACAAATGGATGATTTTGCTCCACTCTCCCCTGCAGCTAGGACAGCCGCAAAGTTTGATTCTTTCAAGTAGTATCATATATGTAATATTGAATAAATGTATACAGTGTTTACACAATCATCAACTTGATCCTGTTTACAATCCACACAAACAGTTTATGATGTCAAAGCAACAAACGATAACAATAAAAAAACTTTATTTACAATTAAATGTGCTATCAAGACGGTTATCATCAACACAACACGAAAATTAAACTTTACATAAAAGAATCAAAAGTATTTTCTTTGCTTTTCCACAACTCTACATTTATTTAATAATTGTTAGTATTCAACGTATGAATTAAAAAACACAATTCTTGAAACACATGTTACTTCTTCTTACCCTTCTCAATTTCCTGTAAAAGTTCCTGCACTTGAACATCAGGTTGCTGCTGCACCATGATTCCATTCTCTACAACATGTTAAAATGAGTGGAAGTGAATTCAACTTACCGGTAGGTACTAGGTTCTGATATCCTTGAGCATACACCTGAGCATAGTATTGAGCATAATAATTTTCGTAATATTGTCTTGTGGCTGGATCCATGCTGGCCCAATCTAATTGTTGTTGTTGCTGTTGGTCTTGTTCAACATTTGGTGTCGGTTGCACGAGAGTAGCATCATTGTCAATTTTTACCTTTTTCGAATCAGGTTGTTGGTCGTCCTCTAGAGGTCTCTTTTTATCGTTGGTGGCGGTGGGCGTGGATGGGTTTTCTTCTGTGGCTGGTGCGACTGGTTGTGAAGCATAATTGTAATAATTCACATATGGGTCAATGTATCCTGTTCCGTACGTGTAGTAACCTCCGTAGGAAGCTTGTTGTGCGGCGGCCCGTCTTGTTCTTTTCCATCCTGTCGCAGTGTGCCACAAAGTCTTTCTTTACTTTTTCAATCAAGCTGGTGGCTAATTTCTTGGCCTTTTCTAAATTCTGTTGACCGTTGCTTGAGAGCTGTAGATGCATGGGTTCGTCCACTTCCTTGACGGTGTTGCCTCCATTCTCCTTGAAACCTCGTCCTTTTAATTGTACTCTAGTGCCTCCCGTTTGTGAAGTAATGTGCTTGAGGAATTGACCCTTGGGACCAATGATGGAGGCGGCGATGCTAAAAGAAGAGGCGTTTGGATTGTTTAAATCAATATCAATTGGTATTTTAGCAATGATCATACCAGGAGGAATTCCTGCGTTTCCCACCATAATCTCTTCTATCTGCTTAGCGGCTTTATTAATGCTTTCTTGTGTATCTGCAGCGACATGTAGGAATAGAGGTCTATCGTCAGCAGCAGCCGCCGGATCTCTAGGTTCGCCATCTCTGTAGTACCTCCCCCTAACACTAATAACTGCACCTGTTTCTTTATTAATCTGTCGCGGTTAGTAATCGAGTTCGAATAAATCATACTTCTGATATTGTAGCTCCTTTTGTTAAAATGTACCTATTGCGACAGTCATTAATCTCGATTTCCTTTACGATGGTGGTGTGGGGTAATCCTGTGATAGAATCGTATACTGTCGCTAAACTCATTCCAGGCGCTAGATCGCTTGCAGAAGGAGGAGCATTGGATACAGGTTGATGCTTACTTTGTTGTTGGTTATCTTTAGGTCGTTTTGAAGAGTCTTTTGGTTGGTTTTGACTGTCCTTTTTGAAAGCGGGTGCATTAAAGTCTGGAACATCCCATTTCGTGCCTCTTTTTGTCATTTCTTCGTTGAAAGTTTAATTTACAAAAATAGATTTATTTATAATTATTATAACATTTGTGTTTGAAGTAAAGTTGTATTGCATATTTTCAATTCTGCCATAAATACATACAACGTCGAGCATTAGAAGTAGATGTGAATTTGGAAGAAGCAAATAAATTTACAAAATTCTCATCAACCAGGCAATCTAAAAATGGCACAAAACGTTGATGATCTCAAAGCTATGCTCTCACAAATCAGTGGATCAGCACAGGTTCGCATTATTTTTATGCCCCAAAATTACTTTTTATATAGGCAGAACAAACAGAGAACACAAAAGCCGATTTAACAGTGGAGATCGATGATGCTTCTGCAGAGTGCCTCAATCAATCCAAAGATCACACAATTAAACATCTTATTACCAATTCAAAATCGAAAACTACTTCATTCTCAACATATGTTGAAAGTGCCAACGACGAGCAACTTTTAATTACACTAACATTCAAGAACAAGGTTCACATTAGAGCCATTGCGTTCCAGGCGCCAAACGAAGGTATAGAGACATTGTTTTTGTTGACTTTTAACCAATCTAGAAACTTGTCCTCAAACCATCAAGATATTCGCAAACAAGACTGGAATGGACTTTGACGACGTCAACGATTGTGCTCCTACAGAGACATTTACTTTGGATCAAGAGCAGGCAGCAGACAAGAGCGGAAAGTTTGTGAATGTCAAGATCACAAAATTCAGAAACATTTCTTCACTAACAGTTCGTCCATTTTTGACCTTTGTTCTAAACTGTTAGATCTTTGTACAAGATAATTATGGAGCAGACACAACCAAGTTGTCGGCAATCAAGTTGATTGGACAAACTGTCGAAGGAACCAATATGGGCAACCTAAAGAAGCAAGAAGATGGTTTTGCTGAATAAATATTTATTTCGTTGATTCGCGCGTTCTTGTTCTTCTATTTTTATTGTGTACGGTTGACAAGTAGAATATAACCAGCTGGCGTCTTTCATGAGCAAAACATCGTGGAGTAAGCATGCCCTTGAAGGCGACGGCAACCTTACCAATTTGTTTCAGTACTTGTATAAGAAGACCAAAAATAACTACGACTCGTGTCCAGTCAAAATTCCGAACACAATTGTATATGAACACAACTTTCCAACGGGGTGGTACTATTGGAGTAAAGGAGAACTAAAGAAACGGTCAGGGAAGGAATTAGAAACCAAAGCCATCTTCGAGGAGTTTACAAAGAATAGCGATAAAAGCCATGATATCGTTGCCAACTTTTTATCACAAGTAGAAGACAGCGGTGCGTTTACTTACTTTTTAAACAACTAATTCTAACAGAGACTGGAGAGCACTTGAACCGCGTAGAATTCTTCAACAAGGAGGATTTGGATGAGTTTTTATTCAAAAGAAAAAAAAGAGAAAAGGGAATATTACAAAAGTTCGTTACGCCAAAAGGATTTTTCAATTGTACGAAACCTTAACTAATTATTTATAATTAACTTGGTTTAGTCAACATCCAAGCAGTTTGGTCCCCTCATGTTGTTTTGCTAGAGAGACGAGTCAACATTCACCGGATGTCTGATTCCAAAAATCATACACCGTTCGAGAGGGCTGTTACTTATGAAGGACCATCCCACTATAGCAACGAAGTCTTTTGTGCCCCACACTTGGAGAAGCAAATCAAATCAGTGTGCACCACTGTCGTTAACCACTTTGCAACTGTTGAGTATAAACAAATCACAAGAATGGTTTTATATTTTAAAGTAGACCAAAAGGGAGACTTGTGGTTATTGTGGAGCAGTTCCATTCGTATTGGTCCCAATCCAAACTCAATTATAAATAATCCACTCCCTGTGGGCAGTAAACCTTTGAATCTATCTCCAAAGTTCGCATTGCCCTCAGCGACCGATACGGGAGCTGATAAAATGTTGACAGACACATCTACGTCCATGAACTCTACAAAGAGCTCTTTGAATAGCACCGCAAATAATAATTCAAGCCTGAAATTGGAGAGCAAGCCCTCAGAAAGCGTAATTCCCATCCCATCACCACACGAAGCAGAGGATTCTCCAGCAGAGGTAGACAGTGCGGAAGAAAAAGAAGACGAGCATGACGAACACGAGGAAGTCTCTCCTGAACTGGCCGAATTAAAAGAGAATTTAAGCGAGACGCTCGATGACTTACTGTACGAAGCTTACAGCCACTTTTTGCAGGGAAACACTGATGCCTTTACGTTTAAGATGCCTGATGCGCTCAGAGAAGCCTTCTCCGATGACCCCGCCCTCCTCAAAGAGATATTAGGAAAGATTCACATCGAGGAGACTGGAGATGGTTTTTGTAAATTGGAAAGAAGAGGTGGAGCCGCTAGCACCAATAAGATGCAGCATGAATTTGCAGAATTTAAGGACATGGTACTTGTAGAATACTCTATTCACTGGACAGAGAAAAATAAAAAGTAGATAGATCATTAATTTTAGAGGGTTTTCATTGAATTTTCTTGTAAATTATTTCAACCTGTCATCATTCAATATCCAAACAGAGAGAACATGTCGGCAAAGAAGTCTGTCCTCGTGAAAGTCGGTATGCTGGGCGACGTCCAGGTTGGTAAGGTAAGTATTATGCGATAGGATGCCGCTAAACAAAGCAGACTTCATTGATGGTGAAGTACGTTAGTGATAAATTCGACGAAAACTATATGATGACACTGGGTGTTAATTTTCTTGAAAAGAAGGTGGACTTGAAGAACAACGAGATTACCCTAATGATTTGGGATCTAGGAGGTGACTAGCAATGATTTAATTAAACCTTACGTAAAACTTTAGGGCAAAAGGAATTCATGGGCATGTTGGACCTTGTTTGTACAGATAGCGCCGCCCTATTCTTCATGTTTGATCTTTCTAGGAAGACAACTTTGCAGTCTGTTAAAGAATGGTACATTCAATCAAGAAGGTACAACAAAACAGCAGTCCCCTTCCTCATTGGAACCAAATACGATAAATTTTTGGAGCTCCCTACCGAAGAGCAGGCTGAGATCACCGATCAAGCAAGAAAGTTTGCCGCAAAGATGAAGTGCAGCATTGTTTTCTGCAGCGCCGCTGAAAGCATTAATGTTAAAAAATTATTCAAGCTCGTAACTGCTAAAGTCTTTGGATTGAAAGCTAATGTCGAGCAAATCACAAACGTTGGAGAACCCATCCTCGAATACACTGAAGAATAAAAACTTTATTTCACTACAGAAAACTATCACTTGTGGTCCTATATGTTTCACTTGACTAAATTGGTTGTTCCGCCGTCGTCATTTCGTGTCATTGTGTCTTCAAAAAACAAGCATTCCTCAAGTAAACAATCAAAATTTTATTATTTGTATACATCGATATCACTATAGATACAGCCATTGGTTTCGTCTCGTCGTCGCCCTCGAACTAATTGATAATGCAAATCAATTATTAGAGAAGAGTTAGAAACCCAGTTCTTTGTACAATTGGTTTGTTGCTTTAGAGACTGCTTACGTCACATCGTTTTAATGCTTTGAATCAAAATTCACTTCCTTGCCAACACAGTAAAAAGGTTTTGTAACCCTCGCCCCACAATTCGGAGTATGAATAGTGAAAGTAAAAAATAAGCAGAGTGATGCTCCTCTTGAAAGATAACCAAAGGAGCAATTTAAAAGAATCTATATTTTGCTTGTCCAATAAATAAAAAAGTGTAAGCGTGCTATCAACCAACGAATTGGAGTATTGGAGTTTGTACATGTGGACTTGAAGTCAAGCAGGAAGGATCCGTAAGGTCAAGTGTCTAATTAGATACTTTATTACAAATTATTCTAAAATAGATCGAGATGGATCAACTCCCGAACGAAGTTCAAACACTCATATACTCATATTGTTCCGATGAAGCCGTACTCTATGACGTATCTAGAACGTGTAAATCATGGTTCATGTGCATCTACTCTGAGTTTTTCCCCTTTGACTTCCGCCACCTGTCAAACCGAGTAGGGCGTTTGCTAATAGAGAGAACAAGCAACATTTCATATCTATCCATAGATGATGCAGGAAGCCTTGATGCCAGCACCCTTAACGGCCTTACGCAAAAGAGCAAAATTCATACATTAAAGTTGGGTAAGGTCTCTGTCACAGAACTTGACGTCAGCCAGTGCCTCCATTTATGCAAACTTAATGTAGCAGGAAGCAAGGAATTGAGGTACTTGAAAACCGCATCTCCATCCACACTAGAACATTTGATTCTCGACGACTGTGAAAACTTTAAACTTACCTATGACCTGGTGTCAGACACTCCCAATCTTAAAACACTTTCAGTCAAAAGAAATTTATGGTTCGATAGTAGTGACCTTGAAAGCTTCATGCCAATCTTGACAAAATTACAAGTCATCATGTTGCAGGGATGCACGTCGGTCAGTGACATGGGCTTGTTCCATCTACGCTGTTGTTTGCACTTGAGGGATGTTCAATTTGGTAGCAGTAAATCAATAACTGACTTTGGAATTAAATTCCTCACCCAACAAGTCGACAATAAAAAATTATCTTTACAGAGTTTAGAATTGAGTGGCATCAACCAACTCACCGACTCGAGTCTTATTCAAATATCAAACACACAACAGCACTTGTTGCGTTTGAGTTTGAGTCAATGTACTCAGTTGTTCAGCGACATTCAAATTGTAAACGCTTTTACAAAAGGCTGTTGCATGATCAAAGACATTAATTTGAGTTTCACAAATGTTGATGATGGCGTTGTCCAAGTGTTGATTGATAATTTGAGATTAGAAAATTTAAATTTAGCATTTTGTAAATTTGTAACCGATGATGGAATTGGTTACGTTGCTAAACATGCAGAGCAATTGATTGTAATTAATATCAGCAGTATGCAGAGGCTGAGCCATAAAGGAGTGAAAGATTTGTTACGCATTAAATCTTTGAAGAAAATCTTGTTAAATTCCACTCAGCACGGCATTACCAAGAAACAATTAGAAAACATTATGGCTCAGAAACCTGATTCTTGTGTAATAGATCTTGGAAAATAAAGTCTATTAATAATTGAGATTTGCTTTTTGTTCTAAAAACCTCAGCACTTTCGGTTTATCATTTGGCATTACATATTGATAACATCTGTGCGGAACCTCATCATGAATATGAACAAAACAAACAAAACATAAAACCCGACAAGTATCATGGAGCTTCGATCCCTCTTGAGAATGTCTTTTGAGAAAATCGTTCGTGGCGAGTAATTCTTGATTTTCTCCTCTGAAGACGATCAATGCCATATTTAAATCATTCTAACATTAACGTTTATTATGTACAAAATATTTATTTCCTAGTTATTTACGCAGATGCTTTGATTCCACACATGAATGGCTTAAGATAAGCATTAGTAATAGATCTCCACTTCCCAACAGTTCCAAATTGTGTACTATGAATATATGAGACAAAATTGCCCCAGCCTGCAGGTTGATTCCTATCAAAGTTTGTATAGGCCCATGATCTCGAATCATCCCATCTAAATCCTGCACTAGATGACGAACGAGCTCCTCCTATATAAAACTCTGCAACTGATGATGGAACGAATGAATTCACCCATGAGTTCATTTGCCATGTGGTGATGGACGCAAGGAATGTACCTTGTGATCTACAAAATTGTCTTGCGTCGGTGTATGATAGTGAAGATGTGTATAGTCTAAAACAGTAATCTGAATGTAAGGTATATCCAGATGGACATCTTGATGTTGATGGTGGTCTTGTTGTAGTTGGTGCACTACCTCTAACGCAAGTACATCTGTCGCCATCTGGTGGTGCAGTGAATCCAGCTTGCCACCAGTGGACTTGACCAGCGGGACATGTCCAACAGTCATTAGGATGATTTACAGTTGGTGATGGACTGGTGGTAGGTGTTCCAGGTGTTCCAGCAGAAGGTAATTTGAATGCTCTGTATGTTGTGCTAGGACTTCCTCTTCCCCACTGTGTGTATCCACTTCCCCATAACAAATATCCATCACTAATGGTCGCACTCGCTCCTACACTTCCTCCCAAATAATAAGTCCAAATGGTTTGACCAGTAGAAGCACTTAGTGCGTATACGGCTCCTCTGGGATCCATACTTCCAACAAACACTAAACCAGCTCCATTTACTGTTACTGGAGCGAACGCACTGGCGTAAGATTGTGGCGATCTACCATTCGTAACGCCTGTGAATGGATGTGCAGGTGGTGCGACATAATTTGGATTGGCAATAGGATCGCATACTTTCCAGTTAACTCTTCCTGATGTCTTATCCAAACTTGTCCAAAAACCTCCGGCGCAGGTTGATCCATCGGTCATGGTGACTGGATCGAATCCGGTGTTGCTGTTACCCACATAAATGCTATTCGCATCCATGGAGCTACCAAATCCACATCCTCCTCCACTGTTTCCAGCTCCCGTGTTGTGATTCCAAATCACTGCTCCGGTGTCTCTGTTTAATACCCAATAATATCCTGATTTACTTCCAGCACCGACGACATCGACACCGTTTGATGTTGTGTAGATCATTGGTGCCTGTGCAAAATCGTAGTCCAGATCTACTCCTGGTATGCAATTTCCTGGCACGAAGCATTGAGTGGTCCACACGTCTGCATCAACACCCTTGAACGCCCATTTGATGGCACCTGTTGATAAATCAAGAGCGACGATGCTACTTGCGTAGTTTCTTGGATCCATACAGGCACCTCTATTTTCTGGTGCTGCACTTCGTAGACAAGCCTCTACTGATGGTGGTACATTGTAGTTGTTTCCGGTTCCAACAAAGATAGTGTTTCTTCTGACATCAATCGGGAATGAAGAGCCCCATACCGGAGCTCCACTATAACCTGTAGTTTGCCCTTGGTTATCTGGTGCCATCAGCGTTCTCCAACGAATAGCACCAGTGTTGGCATTAACTGCTAAAACAACTCCTTGGAAGGAGCAGCATTGGAAACTGGGGTTATTAGATTGAATCGCATATTCAGTAGATGAAAGACCAACGTATAACATGCCGTTGTGAATGGTTGGTGAATTTGTGACTTTGGCATATGGGTGGCTGTGTAAAAGTGTCTTCCAAACAAGAGCACCAGTAGCTGCGTTTAGTGCTACTAGTGTTGCAGAGTTGAGATCTCCAAAGTAGACCATGCCGTTGTGTATTGGCGGTGCTGTTCTCGAAACGCTACCTGGGATACCCGTGACCGTGTCGAGTTTTACTCTCCAAAGTACTGCTCCAGTTGATTGATAGAGGGCATATACCCATCCTCCTGCATCCGCAAAGTATATAATCTTGTTGTTGTTGATTGTGCCCACCGTTGACATCGACATCATGTCGCCAGCTGTGGTAAAGGTCCATGCTGTCGTCAATGAATTAATGTTTGATGCAGTGATCGTTGCATCTGGTGAATATCGGCTGTTGGTGATGTCGTATCCCCACATAGGGATTAAGGCTGATGCTGCGCCTAGCAAGATCAATAGTGTGAAGTATATTGTTTTCATTTTATTTTGCTTGTTGTTGTCGATTTTGAGTTCTATTTAATATCACACTCCCTCCATATGTAGTCATTGCCATTGATCCAATAACCATTTCGGAAATCTGTATTATAAAAATAAAATCTTAGTTATCCCGCGCACTATACAAGCAAGTTTCCGAATATTTTTAAAACACGGAGTCAAGGATACCCCTCAAAAGTTATTTTTAATTGACTTCAAAGTCTTTTATAGGTTTAGCTATACTGTAGGTCTAATTTGTCGACTTTTTGACAGATGATGGATTTTTAGAAGATGAAGAGCATGATCGAATGTTTTGATGGGGATCTTTCCTTTTCTCCGTAATACATAACGTACTACAGAGGTTTAAATGTTAGTGGCATGTGTTTCCAAACGACAGCACTAACTCATTCGTTAACATCACATCTACTGATGTGTGATGTGGTCAACTTCTCCTTTGTAATTAGAGTTAGTGAATGGTCAGGTATGATGAAAGTAACCAACACCTTATGGATGGTCATTTTCACTCTTTGAGACATTTTATAGAGGATTTGGAAGAAGCGAACACTAATGCGACAAACAAAGCCGATAAAAAAAGATTCGAAAAGGCGGAGGCGAAATTACGTGCAGTTGTTCAAAAAGCAAAAGATCCAATCATACAAGAGTCAATCATGATTGATCGTGAAAACTATTTAAAAAATGGACCAGGGGTTGTACATGTAATTGACATACTCATCGGTGCACCTTTTCAAAAAGGACAACATATTTTTCTCAATCTTAGTACCGCATATTGCCACCTATCATCAATATGCAAACTACAGGGACGCACGAATGAAGAGCACACTTATTTAGAGGAAGCCAAGAAACTATATAAGGGTCTATTCGACCCAGAGGGAATACTAAAGCGCAACAATACAGAATACCTTGAGGAATCATTTCGCCAAACACTTTTTTTATATTCATTCATCGTAGATCACGAAATGTCTGGTTTCCGTGACAGGGGCGATGAAGAGAGTTTCAATGCATTGTGCAGATGGAGCGTGCTGAAAACAGCCATTAGACAATGTGACAGACAAAAAGAAATGTTATGTAGAAACAAAACAAATGTTGAATTCTATGAAACTGTTTTCAAGCAACAAATTCCCATAAATGAAGCATTACGGCAGGACCCAAAGAGAGTAGTAGAATTTTTGAAAAAAACACGTCAAGAAGCAGCACAAAGTCCTTCAATCACGCCCGACATGGTTAAGAAAACTGCTCTCAGTACTATATGTAGTTATTGTGGAAAGCAGGAGACTTTTAATGGAGAGCTGTCGCGCTGCTCAAAATGTAAAAACGTCTATTACTGCAATAAGGATTGTCAGCTATCTCACTGGAAAGCGCACAAGAAAAATTGCAAGTAGGCGCAACTGTTTTGGTCAATAAAATCTTTCTTTGTTTTATCTGTTGTCCAATATTGCAATGCTTGTTAGAGTTATACTAATGATGCATTAGATTTACTTGGGGTTTTATTCATAATCTCCATCCTGGACGTCAATCACCTTACAATGTCAAAATCCTTTGAGTCAACCACACTAACATACGAATAAAAGGGATGAGAAGATTGTGCAACATTGGAGAAACCTGTACGGCCAGTCTAGCAGATTGGGTGATTGTTCTGAGAAAGTTGATTTTGGACAAACACAAAAGAGTTAGAGAGTCAGCATTCATGTAAAATGAATCAAGTAATTAAACTAAATAGTGCCCACAAAAAAGTGGTCGGGAAAAGAACTCGGTCCTTGGATGCTGTGCATGTGCGAAATAGATCATGCCCTAAAGGAAGTGTTAGTAACCTAGCATCACAATCACAACCATCTGAACCGAAGGAACCTCCACAACAATTATTCAGCGATCCCAATGTAGTGAGAGACTTTGATTCTTACATTTATCGATTATCCGATTTACTATCAAACAATTCAAACCAAACATTTTACAAGATGTAGATTTTAAAAATTTCTTAAGCGAATTATTTGCATCTTCCCTGCAAGAATCAGTGAACAATGGTAACATTTAAAATAGCAGCCTACTTGGGACGCATTTGGGACATGATTCCGGCGGAACTAAAAATAAACATGTCCTTTTTAATTATTACAAAAAAAGTTTTCCCGTGAGTTTCCTACGGCATTGAGGGTTAAAAAGTCATCCTACTACTAATAGTCAAGACTAGCGTCCAGCGTCAATAGAGTTTCCCATAGAGTAACACACCGAACAGACAAACAATGCTTTACCTTCGGTTCGCTATAGCACATTAGATGGACGAAATTGAATCCCAGTCACAAGAGTGACAGTCTTGTATTCTTTAGTGAAATGTACCACTATACTAGTGCTGACTCGAGCGAAATAGTTTTTTTAAATATAGAAGTGATTAGTACAAAATTTTGTTTATTTTGTTTTTATAGGTGTATTATGGTTTTAATTGGTCTATGATTCTACTTACCTCTTTCAACATCTCCTACTTCTTCTATCAAGTATGTGTTTAATAATATAAGCCTTAAAATGTGCATGGTCCGCTGGTGTATTTGATAGTTTCCGATTATTCTAAAAGTTGCATCATCACAAAGCCAGATACATATTAAAGCAGGGTAATCATTGTTTTTCTCCGTCATTCTAAAAAAAATGGTTTGTGAAGCTTACTTTTGTAGGACAGCACTCCATCAATAACTTCCCAACGGTGCACGCATCTCAGATGTTGTCTTAGACGCGTGTCACGCACTGGAAAGTTAATGCATCATGTGACATCCTTTCCAAATAATGTTGTTATTTAAGCACAACTCGATTGGATTAATTAGTTGAATTAAAAATTATAACAAAAAAGTACCACTCTGGCATATTTGGTATCAATACACTGATTAAGTACTTGATTGGAAGACGTTGTCAGAATAAATATACCCGATGGGGATAGTCGGAAAAAAATGTCCATATTACATAACACAATGACGGGGTGATGTTTTTTGATATAGCACAGTTAATCATTTCATAAAAAATTACAAGTTATACTGATATAGACTAGTTATCTGCCTTGTGCACTAAATTAGTGTAGGCTTAGACAAGATTTCAACGAACTATGTATACGAAGTATTAAATGAAAAACACTCTTTTATTTCAAATGATATCTAAATTACTTAGTTGAGCTTAGACAGTGCTAGTAAATCAATTGCGTGTGATAGACACATTTATTAATCAAATTGAGTCTTAATATGCAAACAATTTGTCTTAGATATTTGTTATTAATATCTTTGCATTGACCCGCAGACTTTATTGTTCCGAAACTATTTTTTTGAGCATGACGATCAGTGAAGAGCAACGTGTTCAGTTCTACCGAGAGGGATTTCTTAAAATACCCAATGCGGTAGACAAAAAACTTGTCCACAAGGCTCTACGAGCCATTAACCAAGACATTGCTGCTGGGGCGAAGGATAATGCAATTACTTTAAAAAACTTGACTTGGTGCCGGTCGTTAACGAACAGCAACGTCATCACAGACCTATTTAATGAATCCACAGCAATCACATTAGCAGAAGATCTTACAGGATGCGAGGTGAAGCGAGCAGGCTCTTCTCAAATTGCTCTAAGATTCCCAGGAGATGGATGTACAGATAAGGAGTCATTTATTCCCTCTACTTCTTGGAACAAGCAGTGGCACATTGACGGTTTTCATGCAGAAGCAAACGGCGTCCCAAAGGGTGAAGTAAGAAACTTCTCACTACTCGTCGGGATAATGCTTAACGACGTTGATGATGATTTTCAAGGTAATTTAACTGTCTACCCAAAGTCTCATCACGTGACCGAACAATTCTTCAACGAAAGCAATTTCGATCAAATCAAACAAAATGGGTTAGAAAGTCTGAAGGGTTTACCATTCTCGTCTCCCATTCAATTGAAAGGAAAAGCAGGCGACGTTGTCCTGGCCCACTACAACCTTGCCCACAATGCTGGTCCGAATGCAGGACCGAACATTAGGTATGCGATCTACTTTAGAGTGGACCTACGCAACGGCAGTCGTAGCTACGACTCGATGAAAAACATTTGGTTGGACTGGAAAGGAATGCATCAAACAGTAGCAAGAGAGAACAAATCAAAAGGACTCCTTTTACAACAAGCGAGAAACAACATTTCCGCGGACTCGATCACACAGCACGCGAATCAACTCAATCAAACGCTCTCGCAAGCAAAATTGCACTTTGAAAAGAAGGAATGGGAACAAGCTCAATCGCTGTACCAACAAATCGTTCATCAAGACGACTTTGATTTGAACCTCAAACTAGGAAGCGCGTACACTTACGGACCACAGCATAACGTATCGAAGGGGGAACAATATTTATTGAGGTGCATCACATTATCGCCATCCTACCCTCATGCCTACAACGTGCTTGCGCATAACTATTTAAGACAAGGATCGTACGAAAAAGTGCTGTCGCCAATCGACACGCTCGTCGAGTGTAAAGATTCTAAACTCGTCGCCAATTCATTTTGGATCATTACCGATGCATTATCACATGTGCAAGATGGTGATTTCAAAATGAAACAAATTCAGTCCAAAATACAATCGAATCACCCGTCCATAGCGGATCAATTCCAATCGCAGGTGTGGAATCAATATCGTGGGGCATTAGCGTGGAAGGAGTTCAAGAAATGGGAAGTCACGCCAAACAAAAAACTAGATCAAGGCATTCAGTTGCTTCATACCATACTCCAATACAAACCAAGAGATTATTGGGCGAATTTATTATTGGGTGGTTATCCAACGTGGATGGGCGATGGTAGTGATTGCGAAGCGAGCATAAGGAAAGCGATCGAGATTGATCCCGTAAGTGTATATTTGCATCTTGTATTTTAATGAGTTAGAAAATACCTAATGGACACATGGTGTTGGTTCAGAATTTAATTAAGAGGAATAAACAACAGGAAGCAGTTGTGGTGATTGCTTCTTACTTTGATAATTATGTTTGTGATACGGTGAACACTCAACCTGATCACGCCAATAAAGTGATGGATATGATTAAGGCTTTTAAAAAATTGACAAATAGCGACGCAAGGTATTCCTCCTTGTTAAACACATGTTTAACAAAGTATCTTTCATTGAGAGATTCGATAATGATGATTTGATCAAAATGTTATTTTGGTTTGTTTATCAGTACTCCTGACCGTTATAATTTGATAAAGTAAATAATGAGCATATTTTCATTTTATCACGTGTCTATAATACATCTTATTGATAATACAATATAATTTTTAACAATTGGGGTTAGTCTACCATGTTGATCATCTTGTGTGTGTATATATACTAACACGTCCCTCTAGTACTTTTATATCTCGTTTAACGCTATGGATGTGACGATATATCTGTTAGACTTTCTCCTCCCTTAGATTTTGAGACGTAGAGTTGTAATCAATAAATAATCTATTTTAAACTTCAATTATAAAAATCTGAACACGAACATGGCTCGCAAGGCACCGAATAAGAAAGCGGCACCAAAGTACAAGGCAACACCCAAAAACACGATATCGCAGGAGTCTGGTGGTAATTTTGTTTTCCAATTTGATAATTACACTCAACAGGCTGCAAGCAACTTCTTTGTACCTATACCAAACAGTTCTGTTGATGATGATGCCACATATAGAGAGCCACCTGCAGCACAAGTAAACAACCCATCTGTATCAACATCACAATCAGTTTTAGGAAAGAGGAAAAGAATCTAYGATGGTCCTTGCTATGACCAGCATTCAGAAATAGCATTTCGTGTAAATAAGTTTATACCACTAAAACCAGCAGTACCAACACTCACAATATCATCCCAGGCGGATAATAGTTTAGCGGTTGAAGTCGAGTTTGAGGATAAGGAATATGCGTACCACCATTTTGCTCATGTTGACAATGAAGTTTTTAATGTGAAGGAAAAGCCACCTAACCAACTAAAAGAACATGTGGGGAAAATGTGACACCTCTTGATGCGTTTAACAAAATCTTCGAGCCATTCTACTCCATTCTTAAAAATGGGATGAACGATGCACGAAAAGCGCGTATAGAGTTACGAGTTGAACCAAAGGGATCAAGATCAGGCCGCCCTATTCAGGAAGAATTGACATACGATCGTGAAAAGTACCTTAAGTCATTCAGTAAAGAATTCACAAATGAGGATTTGACAACCTTTCTGTCATTGTTTTATAAGCAATGTACCTTAAATGCCAATGAGATGCAAGATTACTGGATAGAAGGCGATGGTCAAGAATGCGGTCATGCAACTTGGTTCAAGATTCGTATGAGTAAGCGAAAATATGAAGAAATGTTTTATTGTGTTAACATTGATATCAACACATGGGTTGATTTAATAAATGACCAGTTTGCAAGCTGTAAGAGACCAACAAAACGTATGTGTATGGACGAGACAATGGCGCCATACCGAGGATGTTCTATCCCACATTTTATGTTCTATCCCACATTTTATGTTCATTATTTGTAAACCACATCCAAACCTACCAACGCAGAACAACACTCCAAACAACCTACAAAACAAAACAAAAATGTGATTTGCATTGTACATGGGTCTCTAGAGGTTCACTCTGTTTTACTTTCTACTCTAAATCCAAGAAAAAATATATTAGATCAATCAACAAAAACCAAATACACAGTTGTCTCAAATTTAATTGAAGAAAAAAAAAGGCTTGGTTTGAACAATTAACAACTTCCTTTTTCAATGATCCAGAGTCTAGTCTCAAATCTAACAAAAGCAAAAAGATAGAAAGTGCTACAAAATCTGGTGCAGAAAAAGGAGCAAGAACACAATAAAAGGAGCGTATTGCTGTCCAACTAAGTGGAATTCATAAATCACAAGGAATAGGAGCATCTAAAGCATCACTAGAGAGAGAGCGTGTTAATACAGGCTATTTTGAAAATGAAGACAAAGCAGTGGAGAAAAGAGACCAACGCAAAGAAACTGAGACTGGAGTTGATTGTTCGTATCCTCAATATTATACAGAGGATGTTATTACATGTATACTGGATGCAATTGATGAAATACATCTAGGTAATAAATTGGAAGTTGCTTGGCTTACTGCTGAAAAATTTCAAGCATTGTTAAATTTTGTTGATCCAATTACTCCTGACCTTTTGCAAAGAATTGTATCATCTTTAAAAAGTACTAATGGAGGGAAATATATTGTAAATGTTTTGTTAGATAAATATGATATTCTATATAACGAGTTAGTGAATACAAATGTTGTAAGAAGAAGGTTGAAAAAAAGCTCACTGAATGTTCCATTTAATGCTGCTGCCACAGAGAGGACCAAAAAGAAAGCATTAAATGAGAAGCTTGCATTTGGTAATGATATCAGTGATGAGCAAATACACATTGTTTTTTAACAATGGTTACTTATATACATTGGAGTTATTGTATGTGATGATAGTTTCACTCCATCAACATTAAGCGCCGCAGCTACACTCTTGAATTCATTGAGCGTAACTGACTCATTATTAAACGCTAACCATACCTCTTTAACACCTCCCCGCACTACACTTAATGAGAGGTTAGTAGAAGAACAATCTGCACCTATATCATTAAACAATAATAAACCTTCTTTGAATAGAAGCGCAAGGGCTATTTTAAGGTTGCATGTTTTATTGTTGCTGAAACAAAATTGCTTTAAAAAGCCAGAGGGTTATACTTTACTGAATGTATTTGTATGGGGTGATGGTGCAAGTGTGATTTGCTCAAAGAGTTTACTGTGTTGTATATCTTTGGATCACAATGATAATGTTTTTGTTAATACCCCAATTGCTAGAGAACTTGTTCGGTTTTGGCATCATTTCTACTTTGTTTGGGAGTCAGAAACAAAAGCAAGCGCCGATGCTTTTATGAAGTATAGGAAAACAGAGTTTGATAAACTTCTAGAACCATTTAAACTGACTCCATCTTTCTCTGTGTCATTTAAGACAACTTTGTTTATAAGAGACTTGAGCTTTCTATTTAAATCATTGAAAATTAACTCAAGCGAGTGCGGTCATTGTTTGTCACCTGTGAAAGATTTTTATGATATTAAAAAGGTTTATCAAGCAGAGAGAAGGTCAGTACAACAAATACAAAGGGACAGCATTAAAGATATGTCAAGTGCTGTTAATTTTGCTGTTGTTGATAAAGATGCAACAACTGTGGTTGACATCTTGCATACGTTAATAGGATCTCTTGAAACTATAGAAACTTTGTTGATTGATAACGATGGTGTTCCAGATGAAGTATATATTGAACTAAAGTGCAATATTTTAAAAAGAAATGAAGCTGATATGATAAGTGGAGGTCAAAAACAATTGTTCTTCATTCAGTATAAAAAGTGGTTTCCAGATCTTATTCAAAACCTTGAAGTACATTCTGAAGATAATAAGAGGTCTAAGACAATATTTGAGAGATTTAATCAGATTAAGAACAATTTATTTTTCATTTTATTTTGTTTATGTAAAATAGCATTTCTTGTTTATTTGCCCCAATCTCAGAAATTGCATAATATAGAAGTCCTTTCTGTTTATTTAGAGTGTTTGTGTTTTCTTCTTCATGTTGCATTGACTCAAAGATGGGGGACAAGTTGGGTAAATAAGCATACCTATGATCTTACAACTCATATTCAACAAGACTTTAAAAAGCACAATCAAAGAGATGCTAACTGCGAAAGAGGTGAGTTTGAGTTTTCCTCTTTAAAAAGAACTTCTTTGTATTGTTCAAATAGACACTTGGGCATTCAAAATGTGATGTTCGCTTTTACATATTCTTGATTCCCAAGTGTGTAGTCCAACAACCTTGATTCTTCAAGACTTGTGGCAATAAGGTTTTCTAAAAATAAATTAGTTTTGTCTTATAAGTAGATGGGATAATTACTGGAATCTTAAAATTAAAACATAGCGAATAAACAATGGATTGGACAATGTCCATCCCTCATGGTTATAAGAGCATTATATAAATTGGAGGTTCCAGTCTAATGAAAGACTTGTTCATGGTAGGTAGATACACAATTGTTGACACTAATGATTGTAGACGCTCATTGGTTATGTTAGTTGAAAGGTACGCGAGTCTTGAGGCTCTTGTTATTGTGTGAAGTTTTTACAACGCGAGACAAAGTAACGCACAAGAAGTCACATTCTTAACATGTACAATTTATAGAGTAAGAGTACGTATGCCTTTGACTTTTCTTCAAACGTTCCTGCCAACTTTAAAGGATTAATAAATTGGTATTTATAACCACCTCCATTCTTCTTGTTTGATGTTTTGTGTTCCTTGTGTCGCCGTCAAACATTCCCCCGAGCGATTGGAACACTGATAATCACAGAAGGAGAAGAATGACACAACAGATTGCATTAGACTCCTTTGAGCAATCTAACAGTGAGCCGGCACACGAGGATACATCTGAGACTTTATATGCCAATAAAAATTAGAATCGACACCTGAAAACAAACAAGAGCTGATGGGAGGGTTTGATGGTGAAATTCCCTCTGGTTAGCAAGAATCGGACGCGGATCCAATTAGAGTCGCTCACTTCGCTGCGGATTGTGGCAAAGCTTCAACAACAGATGAGAGTATGACATTACCCTTCAATCTCACATAATTGTCAGATGGTGGAGGTCATTGCGTTGGATAATGAGGAACATGCGCTAACCGCAACTTTCAACCAGCATTATGATTCATTAGATGAATTTATCAAAGACATTCTCGCCAGAAGCGAGGGATAAATGAATTGGATAAAGAATACTGATTAGAGTAAGCGTGTGTTAAGAAGTAGGTTCAATAAATAACATTCAAAGCTCATATTGTTTACGGTAGATTAATTAAATCTTTTGTACACGAAGTCACTATATTTAATCTAATGTGACAGATTCCTGAAAAACCGAAAGTTACATCATTGTGTAGCCCTTGATGAGTAGAGCATGATTTGTTTTTGAAGTATCGAGCAACAGTCATTTCTGAGTGAGATATCTCGGTTTTTTATTTTTCAGATAGTTTTTTATTTTTCAGAAATTGTTTTTACTTTTCAGATATCCGCTGATGATGGGGAGGCAGAGAAGAAATTGTTGTTGATCTTGCGAATATGTCCACTAAATTGTGCAGTTATTGTGTAAAGACAAAATATGCACAGATAATTTACAATTCTTGTGGATGTGTAAATTTTAAACAGATTTTGCACCAAAAAAGTAAAGTCACAGATTTTGTACATTCTCGGGACACTCACAGATTTTGTGCCAATTATACATCAATTTATTATCAACACAATCAACATACATTTTCACATATTCTTGGCAGACTCGGCACAACTAAGAAGACGACTTGAAGCCGTTCAAGAGTTCTATTCAACAACCTGAAGAGAGTGTCAAATTTAAAATGTTTAGAAGAAGCAATTCATTTATTGAGTATCGGGTGCGTGACGCACAATACATTTTTTGCGTAACAGTTTTAGGTATATAGTTCATATTTAAATCATACATAACAGAGCAACCATTTATTATATCCATTAAATAAATAAATGCTTACACATTTAAATAATATGAACTTTCACTCCCTGTATCCTCAACATTTTGTTTCACTGTCCTCGTCATTTTGTTCACTACCGTCCTTGTCATTTCGGTCTTCATCCCTCAAATATCGGGCTTTTTTGTACCCTGACATAGTATCATCTCTCCTCATTCCACTCGAGAGAAATATGAGGACCTCCTCATATTTTATAAACAATTGGAAGACTTTCTTAGCCTCCTCACTCTTGTTGTCTACCAACCAGTCAGAACCGTCAATGTGGATGTGTAGATCAGCTGACGACACCATATGCACATTCTGCTGATTGTTTAGGCTGTATAACACTTTGATTACATTTTTTAGTCCTGTTCTGCCGGCTAGTTTCGGCGATACTAGCTCCATTCCCCAATCTACCTTTTTATCGACAACAGCTAAACTAACACTAGTCCTAACTGTTTCGTCTGTTGTTAGAACCCATGAATTGCTGATTGATTTTGATGGTTTCCTGACATAATCTACTTGCAGGCCCGTCTCTATTAACAGGGCGTTTGATATTGCAGTACCATAGTTGTCCAAGTCTGTTTTGCTTGGCTCTTTTATTTGAGAATTATTATAGTATTCCACTTCTACTCCAAAGCATCTCTTGGGGAACCTTTGCTTGACGCTCATCACTATGAACATGATCTGACCTATCGCTAGGACGATTGTCGTACTTGACAGCCGGAGCTCCACTACTTCCAACCTACTCTGAAGGGACAAGTTCAGTGTATGTTGGCGATTGAATTCCTCCAGGCTGGGCATAGATATTGTGTCTCAGAATTTTTTGTATGAGGTATTCTCAACAAATGATCCAAATAAATAAATAAATAAATAAATATATAAATAATAATAAAAATAAATAAATAAATAAATAATTAAATAATTACATGAGATCCCTCACTAATTGAAGAGCCTGACTTAACCAAGGTTAATTTGTTGAAAATAAATTGTACTCATTACTATTATTATTATTATTTGACATGATATTATTATTATTGTTTTTTGACATGATATTTTGAAGTTGAGTACTTTTACAATCAATTTCAAGACCCAATTTGTTAAACAAGAATAGTCTTTGTAGGATGATTATAAGCGTATGTTATGCCTGAACAATCCACTGGATTTGACCTTGAGAAAAATCGGTGCGGAATCCAGTGGATAAATCAGGACAATAAAATCTAAATCCAAACAAGCGGGCATGTCACCAAACAAATCACAAGTCAGTTATAACTCATCGCAACATTAAAAAGACAGTTTTTATACAATATTATACATTCTTCGTGTTCTTTTTTGGTGGCAACTCCGTCCCCAGACCAATTGACTCTCTGCTCCTTTTTTTCATCTTCTTGGCTTTTTTGATTATTTCCGCCCTGGATCTTATTGTTGTTGTTGATACCCTGTCTTTGTTGTTAGTGACTGGAGCATCCTCAACAACTGCTGTCGGAACTTGCGGAGTAACAGAGCTCTCCTCTGTCAATGTAACATCCTCGTTTTCGTTGAGAACTGACTCATTATCTTGTTGTGTGAGATTGAGTGTTGTAGAGTCAAACGGATTTGTGATGTGCTCAATTACTGGTGGATTGTTCAAGGATGTTGTCAACGCTTGGTATTGTAAGATGGGGAGTTGGCAATGTCAAAGCGTCTTGCTGGGCATCTTTTATCTTCTCAACAAGCTTGCGTTTCTGACCAAGCGATAACCCAAGCTCAGCAAGGTCCTCCATTGTCAATTTTGAAAGCACGTAGCCGTCTACATCATTCTTCCACAGTGTTTCTGACAGTGTTAAATTATTAACAGAAGATGACATACCAGCTATGGCCGAAAGTCCAACAGATGCAAGCCACAAGGATACTTCTTCAAGAGAGTACTCTGTGATTGGCTTTAAGGTTTTTTTTTGTATAAATCGCATTCTGCGAAAAGCTTTATTAGAATAAATTTACATATTTATAAATGACTCTATACAGCCGAAGGCCCGCCTAGCTTGGCGGATTTGATGGCGTGCGTTGCGCAACGCGCGTGCCAGATGGAGTAAGAGGTCTCCATCAAAATGGTTGATATCTTCCTCAACACTTGGAGTGGCTTTTTGACTGGTATCTTACTAGAAAAACGCTTAACTACATCCATACTAGTGTAACCAAGTAGACTAGCATAAATAGTAGCTTTACGCTTGTCAGTCATAGGATGTTCGTCAAAATCAAAACCACTCTGGTTGCTGCGAATCAGTTCATTAATTGATCGCATTGCATCATATGTGTATGGCAAGTTTCTGCGACAATTTAAAAGAACATGGGATTGGTCCTCATGTTGCAAACAACACCTTGGGCATTTGGTGTTGATTATTTGATTCTTGTCGTCCCAATACTGCATTTTAGAGAGTGTGCAGAGTTGATTGGAACGGAGACGGAGGAGGAAGATCTGTTTGGGTCGCGACATAAGGTTGGTGTCG
>JAOPGA020001686.1:0-10833 GCA_026419775.2 Acrasis kona | reverse complement strand
TCTTCCGTGATGTTGATGCGTATGAGTTTGGGTGTTGGTAATGTGTATGCTCTTTTGTGTCATAATGTATGGATCCTCTTCCTCTGTATGAATGTCCACCTCGTCCTCTTTGACCTGCACTAGAGTGGTGATTGAACCTGGGTGATAATAGTGTGGTTTTGTCGGGCTGTACATAGTAGACGTTCATATGTATGTTTGTGTCACCTCTGACTTTGATTCTTGTTCTGTTAAATCTTTCGGCATGTTCAAAGCGATCCTCCCACAATAGAATCTTTTCGAGATTAGGTAATTTGTCTGCTTCTTCCTGTATGGCTTTGAGTTTATAATGTAATGTGGAAATATATCCATCCAAATCAGGTTTCATTACTACTGAGGCTGGTAGTGCATTGTTTGCGGTCAACACGTTGATCACTGCATTTTTGAGAGTGCAACTCCTTCCAGTCATCTACGTTGGTGGTTAAGTTTTCAAATTTGTTTCTAATTACCACTATAGTATGAGTGTTTGGAAGTTTTATGTGTTGGAAGAATGCTTCAAAGGCAGGTCCTGGTTGAATGTTGAAGGGTTCCATCAAACTTTCTGGACATCGCCACCATCCATTATGGGGCCACTGGTTCCCTGTTTGCTTTAGATAAAGCGGATGACCCTCTTCTGGACAAGGCGTGTTAAATAATGTGGCATCAAAGTCAAAAATTTGAAGAGATTTGATTGTTGCAGGTTCTAAGAGTTTTCTAATTTCTGTTATATTTTCGTGCTGATTGACCTGTACAGGATCATTGTTTGATGTTAATGTAACATTGTTCTGCTGGTTTTTATTTTCGACCTTGCTCCTAGGAGTATTACTTCCTTTGGCGATGTTCTTTCGTTTCCTATAAGAACTCTTTTTTCCACTAACTTCAATCATAGAAGACATGAAGTCTAAAAATAAATAATGCAAAATGCAATGAGCGTTACAATAGATATAGGTTGACTAGTCCACTTTTCATTGACCACCTGATAAATTGTTGGAAATTGAACAAGAAAACAAATCCTTACTCAAACTTCACCATATACAATGATATCAACTTTCGTCCTTTAAACATGTGATCATAACATATAAAAACAATCAACGAAATGCGGGCAATATCTTGACAATCCAGAGGATTCTATTCACAAAGCACTTCGCCAACATACTTTCTAATTCATTCACAGAGAGATCAGGGATGAATGTAAATAAGCAATAACATGTGACAATACAACTTCGACATTAGAAAACATTCGCCTGAGGAGGGCGAAGAAGTACAATTGTAGCTCTTACTGAGTTGGTTCAACAATCAATTAGTTAGTGCAATGGTGTCACATCTAGGGAACGTGTAATAAATACTGAATTTTTATAAAGAATGTTTCAAAACTTTTAGATTTGGTGATCCTCTATTACATTTCTAGTATGAATTATTGTATAGAAGCTCTATCATAGACCTTTTGTCGTGTGACTTATTTAGGGGTCAAGGGTGAATGTCATTCCCTATAGCTCAAAAACATGATTCACTTCTCAACAAATCACAAAAAAAATTTATTTTTACACAACACCACACTTAGCATCCACATTTTTTGTCATCTTCGGTGGGTTGTGCGACTGGTTCGTGTAGATTAATTTCTTTGCCCTTCTCTGCGCTAGAATCGCCGCCAGTATTTCCGCCAGTCTTCTTTCCCTTCTTTTGATTCTTGTAGATCTCTAAAAAGTTAAAGTTGATTGATTGTTTGAATTCATAAACAAACCTTTCAACAATGAAGTGAATGCAAGGTCAACGTTAGTATTGTCCTGTGCTGAGGTTTCCATGAAGGAGACGTTGTGCTTCTCTGCAAAAGTTCTTCCGTCTTCGGTTTGAACTTGTCTGAGGTGATCCAAATCACACTTATTTCCTACCAAAACGTTTAAACATCCATTCTCCCCTTGGTTCTCGATCTCCTTGAACCATTTGTTCAAATTATTAAAGGTCTCCTGGTTTGTGATGTCATACACAATAAGAGCACCATTAGCTCCACGGTAATAGGCGGCAGAGATGGCTCTGAATCTCTCTTGACCTGAACACAATTAACATCAATTCGGTTAGTTCCCATACCTGCTGTATCCCAAATCTGTCCCTTAATAGTAATACCTTCATGTTCGATAGTCTTTGCTCCGAACTCCACACCAATCGTTGGCTTTGAGTCTTTGCTGAACTTGCCCTGGGTAAAACGGGTTATCAAATTACTTTTTCCAACTCCGCTGTCTCCTATGACAACAACTTTATATAATACGTCAGCAAGACCAAGGAAGCTTCGGCTCACAGAAAGAAACAAAGCACATGGCCAAATAACATTAACCCAAATGCCAGGTAATATAGTTGTAAGAGTTGCTGAACAAAGAAGAAGGAAACAAGAGAATGGAAAAGAATTCAATTACGACGGTTTAGATTTTACTCAGTCAGTATTAGAGAATGACGGATTTTTCTAATTAAACTACCTTTCTTTTATTCTTGGTAATATTAAATCTCTCGTATGATGGGGACAAAAAGACAGTGAAACATATCAACACAGAGTATTTCCAATGTGTTATATAAAAACCAATCCGTTATCAACAAGGTACAATATACCTCTTTGCTCAGGATGAAATCTTAAGATACAAAAATTATCGGGTCCAACCTCTTACAAAGTATCCAAAATCCATTTTACGATTAGGATCACTAAAATTGGACGGATAGGATCGGACATCCAGATGAGATCTGATCTATATACAGCTCTACCAGTAAGGATGAAGATGGTGCGTTTTTAATTCACAACAAGACTAGTAATGTTACATATAAGACTAGTCTGAGGTACTTCAAGTATACATGCCAGGACTACTACAACAGAGGAGGAAAACCATGTAAGCATGTTGACATCCTTGCTGTAGGACTTGCAGAAGGAAAAATGGAAGATTGATTTACTGAGCCCCGATGATGTACATAGAGCTACAATTGCACATTATTGGCCGAAAGTAACCAAGCTTCCAAAAGCAGTGCATCACTTGACAAACCCAAGAGCGGCTGCAGATGCAATCATGGCGCCAGCTTGTGGATACACAAAGAGCCCTTCCCGCATTATTAGAACCAAAGTTCTGCCAACTGTGCAAAGCGAACAAGCAGATTGTCTGACGTTGGAGTTGGAGCTGAATTAAACACTTCTGAGGACCTGCCAGTACAAGCGGAAGATGTAACAAATGGACCTGTCAACAATGATCCAACAGAGCATGCGCAAACAATTATAAAGAAGCGCAAAAGGACTATAACACAGCCTCTTGCAAGTACCGCCACTGTTGAGCAAGTTCCGGAAGTGCAGACCCAGACCGAGGTACTGTTGACCTCAACTACTCCAATTAAGAAGAGGAGAAAGCTTCATGTTACACCAAAAAAATAAAATGTGTTTATTTTAACTCTTTTCAGTCCACAAAAATAAGTGCTATTACATTATTTAGCATCAGTATGGTGTTATATGACTACTTGACCCTATGTTTGAACCGAAAAATACCAAGAAGTATACATACTTCCGCGAGATGAACAAAAAAAAAATACACTGTTATTATCCTTCTGTCAGTGCAAACAACATTTTCTTATAAACAAGAACTAAAATAATAGTGCTCTGTTCATCCTGTGATTGAAAAAAATAGTGGCGTTGGCTTTTTGGAGGAACTCTTCACTAAATTAAAAATTTTGACAAATATGGATATTTATTTTTGGATAGAAATTACAAAATATTTTTGCTCTTGTGGTGGTCCAGAAAACACTTCACATGCAAGAAACAATTACACCCTGGGCACTTGTATGTTGTCTTGCTCTTGCTTTGTGTCTTGTACTTTTCTTTCTTCTTTTGATACGGAGGTAAACTTCTAGGATTTTCTGGCACCTCCTTCTTCAGAAATTCATTGTATTTTTCGACACACCATGAGCAAATTTCTTTCCTTCCAAATTCAAGATGTGTAAGTTGATGCATAAATTTGCCACTAACATTGTCACTACCTTGATTCGCTAAAAGGTACTTCATTAAGAACTCTTTTTGAGTGAGTCCGTTTGCTTTATTAATTTCATCAGCAGTGGTGGCTTTGCTCCTTTTCAAACTTTTCCAAATAAGCCAAGAGTTCACAAGCACTGTCTTGTAAGCATGAAAGAAAAGAGCTTGCGGCCACTTGTTTTTCTTATGTGGAAAAGGTAAATACTTTCCTACAAATGAATCGCTTTTGTCTACACCTCCCATACCATGATTATAGTCATCGGATACTATGATTTTCATCCTGTCTTTACATGAATAATAATTATCAAACACAACAACACGCTGTTGACCATCTTTAGGGAGATCTTTGACAAAGTCACATACAATACTTGTAACGTCAGTTGGTCTTTTTGATTTGCTGCCTTTATAAGTGAAATAACTATATGTATAACCAGTAATATCACACATTGCATATTTTTTGATGCCATATTTAATAGGCTTTGATGGCAAATATTGTTTGAAACTAACAAGCCCTCTAAATGCAACCATACACTCATTTATTGATACAAATTTTGCTGGAGTCCAATGAGCTTGATAATTTTTATTAAGCTCATCATCAAGCCAATCAGGATTGAAATGGATATACGTATGGACATATTTAAATTCAGCTCTAGACATCAGAGCTTTAATATAATTAGTTCCAAACAAATTTCTACTAGACCAACAGTTGACCAATGATCTTTGTAACTTGGTAATTTTACGAGACCCATAGCAACACTCGCCACAAGATATTTATGAATAGATTCTTGTGAGATTGGCTTATTCATCTTTTCTAATTCTACAAAAAAATCAATGTCAGGATTGTCTTTTATGTAGATGCTCTTCTACTTATAGAAGTCAGGCTGATTATTGAGTTGAGCCTGTATTCGTTCAAGCTTTTCACTCATTGTTCTCTTTAATTGCTCAGCATTCATTGGAAGTTCAAATGTAGAAGCTGATAGTGGTGAGGGTACTTGGTCTGGTAGAGAGCCAGAATCAGGAGTTGGTATGATTGAAGGTGCAGGTGTGGGTGTTTATGATACTGGGGTTACCGTATCAGTAGTGGAGGTGGGTATAGGAGATATAGGTGTAGATGATGCTGGTTGTAATGTAGACATTGAAGGTTGTACATCTGTGGAGGAAGATGCAGAGGATGTTGGTGCACTTGATACATTGGATGGTGGGTCAGCCGTCATATTTGACGTTGAAGAGGACTTTTTTTTATTTTTATGGTTGGGTTTTTTTGAGACAGGTACTACAAAGGGTCTCGCAACAACAGGAGCATTTTTCCTAGTTCTTTTTGGATTTGGCTTTGGTGCTCCTTTATTAATGAGTTTTCTCAACCTCTTTGCTTCCTTTTGCATTCTTTTGTATTCTTTGTGGATTTCTGAATATAAGAGATAAGCGTTGGTCTCATAATGAATGTGGTTCTTTATCTCTTTAGTCCAAAGATGATCAATCACATCCAACAATGTTGCATCTTCAGGAATGTCTTTATGGCCTTGCTTTTTCTCATCATAAGCAGCATTCCTACCAGCAAAATCCTTTTGTTCCCAGCCATCATAGTTATTTGTATGGTCATCTCCTTCCTGATTTTTGCATCCAGAACATTTACAATAATTTGGATCACAGTTTTCCCCATTTTTTAAACAGACACATTTGGTACATCCAACTTTGCACCAAGCACTACAATAAGGTCTATCCGTCGGCACTTTGTTTTTGTCCTCCTCCTTGTCGTTTTTTTTGGGACCTTCTTCAACTATTGGTGCATCTTCCCTATCCCCCGGTTCCACCTCCGAATCACTAACGGAATTTGCTTCTGGCTCATAATCACTTGAGCTGTAATGTTTGCGTTTCTGCAAAATTAATACATTTAAAATCCTCTTCTTACTTTGTTTGTTTGCGCCCTCCCTCTTCCTGTTCCCCCTCTACCTCTCCGCCTTTTGCTGTTAGAAGCAGTCCCACCCCTCCCCCCTATATTTGTGGTTGTTGTAGCTTTGTTATTAGGTTGAGCAGGCTTGCCACTACTACTTGTACTTGTTGTGGCTGCGGCTTTGTTTTTAAAATGTTCTGATCTACTCTTTCTAAACAAAAATAGTTAGTACATGCTCATGATTTTTAACATTTGTCCTCCCACTTCAATAGTTACTCAAACATTGGTATATCTCTTCTTTGCACCTCAACTTCAAGTTTATAAAAACTACACCGTGCCGAGTGCTTGCTGCGATGACATATAGAAACTTAATTTCTTTAACGTTAGTACGAAACCAACATGCCATGCTTTTCTGAAGGACCACGGATGTAAATCCGCTGCGCTACAGAACTTTAGACAGTCAATAGTTTAGAGTTGCAATTGTATATAGGAGGATCAAAGTATTGTTTAAATTACCCCATAACTAAACTCTTTCTGTACTTCAAAAACTTGGAGGAGGACTGTGGGATTAGGTGTTTACTTTTCACAAACAACTTTTACAACAAAATTTTATTCACTTCATATGTTCTTCATGCATGAAAAAGATAATAGTAAACCGCTCGTCTCCCTCAATTTCCATCATATAGTGAGCGAGGAGGTACGAAGGAAGAAAAACAACCGTGCCTGGCTTTATGCATATTCTCAGATTTAGATCTGGAAAACAAAGGTATGATTTTGTATATTCTCCAAAACTTGCTATGGCAGTCCACCCTTTTCGGGCATCCTTCATGTCTCTATGGCATTTTGATTTCGCATTTATCAAAACACATCTACACAAGTATGCTTCTCTCTCTGCTGGAAGCAAAGTAGAAAGGTTACGAAATTGCCTCGCACATTCAACAGCCTTTCTATATTTCTGATGGACTTCCGGCTGGAATGCCTCAAGCAAGGCGGAAATCTTATTTGATAATCTTGTCGTGCGTATGTAAAAGTCTTCAACGGCGCGACTATGCAAACCGCCTTGGGTATCTTTCGAAGGACTTAACATGTGACCAGTTTTACCTCCATTTTCATACCAGGCTCCAAAATTATAAGCCCCCATTTAGTTTCTGGTAGATTAGGAGGAACATGTCTTGGTGAGGTTTCTTTAATGGCAGGAATGGAATCATAATCTTTTATAAGCGAACGAACAGCTTCCATATTGATAATGAGGTCATCGCCACAAATGTAATTTGGAAACACAAGGGCACAACTTTTGTTATTTCTGTCCACAATAGAAGTCAATCCTGACAGCTCCAGAGTACTAAAGGAACTCGCGTCCGCTTTCCAATCTCTAACGGAAGTTGATACCTGCTTATGACAGAGGGCATCGGCATGCTTAATCAAACAGAAATCCTCAATCTTCTCAAAGCAAATCAAAAGTTTCATACTTCTCTTACAAGTATCCAACATTTTTTTATATAAAAGTTTTTGGTGTTCAATTGGTGCTAGTCCATTTTGCCTTCTATCCTCCTCTATTTCGCTGGGGTTTATTCTTCTTCTCTTCGTCTTTGGGCCATTTGCGTTTGGTCTTTTCATACTTACTGCGCACCTATTATATTCAAACAGCGTGCAAGGCGACCGCTAATTGTGGTCCAACCTTGTTTTCTGAAAAGATTAACAAACATATTGATTACAAAAATCTCGGATGAATTTAATTTATTTGGGAAGGTTATGTCTACTTTCAAAATCTATATTAATCTTACATAATGCCGAAAAGAGACTCACTATCGAGTATTGTCCGTTATACTCCGTGGTATTCTAAGAGGTTAATAGCATTGTATTTATTAAAGTATTATTAACTAATCGCGGCAATAGATCATTATTACTGAATGAATGATTGAACATCTCTCATTATATTTTTTGATGGAGTGATTGAAACAGGAGCTTCTTTGCAAATAGCGTGTTTGTTATTGATTGAGCGCAAAGTTTATCTCTACATGCAGTTCAGCATGTAAAATCTGTATTATAAAAATTTGTAGTTACATATTCTGAAAGAGCGTATGAAGCCGAACCGACATTGCGAATGATGTGTGTATCGATTGTTAATATTGAGCGCACAGTATACCTCTGTTCAAGAGTTGTTGGAAATAATTAATTTTTATTCTGATATTACAAAACCTTGACGGAACAAGTCAGGACCGCTAAAGGGTATGCTTCTAGGTGGTCATTCAGTCAGACCCACATTGCCAAAAAGTACCACCGCACTGATGATCCCTTACTTGATGGAAGATTTGATTATTTGGTGAGTGAACTCACAGCCTATCATTACCGCCTCAACAAGAAGAAGAACAAAGCATGAGACTTGCATTATGAGACAGCAATGGAAACAGTACAAGAACTAATTGAGAAAGACGGTTATATTATTGTAATAAATAATGTGAATGGCTGTTTATTAGAGAACATGACCCCTGAAAACTACCAATTGGTTTTTGTGTCCAAACAAGAGTTGTCTTAGTGTCAAAAGCAGATTCTTGAAATTGTTGGTACCGACACTGTTCATAAGTTCTGTTGGGACATAATAAGTGGTAGAGAGGTTATACTTGATGGTGTAGTTGTTCTTGAGTACACAATCCCATGTATCAGTCAATAATGTACTACCTAGAACTTCAATATATGGACTAATGTCATAGCTCTCATAATCAACCACAGTTTGCAAGAGTACTCATGAACAGTTTCTAAATGTCATGCAGACCGTTTTGGTACTTGATTGAATACTGTATTGTATTGCTATGGCTCTAATTATTTCACTAATTCAATAATACACTGCATAAACTTTATCAGACATGGTTGATTTTTCTGTGGTGAAAAAATCAACATGACTTGATAAACTATCAAAACACTTGTCAAATTTTCTACTTAGAGTAGTAACACAGAAGTTGGTATTTTTTGGAAGAGGATAATATACACCAGATGTTGGAAGAAGTTTTATAGGCACACTATAATCATGTATACTTTTTATCAACTCCTTAGTGAATTGAGTGTTAGAGGGAATGCCTAACCCAGTAATTTTGCAGTAGAGCCATTTCAAACAATTATAATTGGACAATTTCACAAATGTGGGAAGATCGTAATTCTTGCCTTCATTCATCAACTCATTGAACACGGACGCATAAGCAACCGCATCATTAATCATAAACGTTGACTTCTTTTTATGTTGAATTTTTTTGGAACTCTAGAGGCTTTCGTAACAAGTTCAGCTAAAGTTTTAACATTGTCTTTATCAACATCAAACATTTGCTCAATGTCAAGTCTTTTGTTGTCTTGTTCTTTAAGGAGGCTTTGTCTAGTCTGCTTGTTTTTCAAGTATTTCTGAAAATATGCGGCATCATCTAAATTTTCATCAGCTTGTTTAACTTCCGAGATCTTGTCTAAAAGTAGCCTCTTGGTTCTGTTCATGTACTTGTTGGACAAATTTTTTGGAAGCTCATTATAATTGGAAACAAATTGTGTATGTTCATAAACAAGTTCCTCTAAGTTCTTTAATGCAACATACTTTACCCTTTTACTAACAAGACTGTATTAGACAAAATGCAGCATTTCAGTGCATTGCAATTTATTGCAATCATATACAACTTTCCCATTACATGGGTGGTTTTAGTAAATTTTACTTTTAAAAACATCAGTTTATATACCCAAAATTGCACGCAAAAGCAATATTTTTATCTTTGTTCAGCCACTAGATCCTTTGTGCATATTTCTCAATTTGAGCAATGACAGACTTGTATATAGAACTTTCTTTTGTAAATTCAATAGAGTCAATGAATTGAACACTCTTTGTAGCCTTTGTGATCTCTGCCACAAAATCAAGGTTAATGACGTCAGGTTGATTTTGAAATTGACCTGTCGGTTTGGTTTGTATTTCTCCCTTTCTGCAGCAACCATATTCTCCAGAACGTGGGCTCCAATAAAGGCAGATGTCAATGGACTAGGTTTGTTAACCATGTTGGACAGACAATATATGTGAATGTTATATAATTCATAACTTCCATCCTACATCATCTCGCTTTTATACTAGGAGTCCATGAACTACACAAACTAAACTTGCACTATTGAACCTTCAATTCTAGAAGACTAGTTGCTCATTGTAACCAGTTACAATAAAACACAGTTGCCGGAAGATTGAAAGAGGTCCATTTATGCTAGTTTGCTAGGATATGTTAGTATGGACACTTTCAAGCGATTCAACAAGCACTTTAGAGTTCTCAAGCCTCTCTCTGTACTCCGAAAAATTTCTACAACACTCATGGAAACTTCCCGTTCCATTTGGACCGCTCGATGTGTTTACAAGGCAAATTGTGAACACGAGCAATAAGAAGTATGGAGCAATGAAGGTTAAAAACCAATTTATTTAATAAAAGTAACATTCAAAACAATGTGACAAATGAAATGTAATGAAAGTGTGATGTTTAATTAGTAGGACCTATCCCAACGTGTTATTAAGGGTTTGCGCCTGTAGGCGCTTAATGAACTGTAAAGAAACCGATGGTTTGTACAGGACTTCGCCAAACAATTGTTCAATAGAATGTTTGATAATTATATATCTTTTGAACAATACTAATAGAATGTTCATTATACAATACCTAATTACGTTTAAAACACTCTTTATACCATTTGATAAATAGGTAATATACACGATAAAATAGTCTTTACGCTCATGACATGTATATTGATAACTTCACACAAGTCAACTCAACTGTGTCACTTACAACCATTTTGGGGTTGTAAAACTACCAATAAACTATCAGGCTTATCCCTGTTTTCAAAAAAACAGTTACAATATTTTACAAAATGATAATTTATATCTATAATAAAATTATTCTAATAAAGCTTTTTGCAGAATGTGATTTATAAAAAA
>JAOPGA020001684.1:0-38958 GCA_026419775.2 Acrasis kona | reverse complement strand
AAACCCAGAGAGCGATTAGAACGGCAATAGAGAGAATTCTCTTGTTCATATGATGTTGTTTATTGATTTTTTTGAGTGGACTCACAATATTTTGTCATCTGTTTTTATACTCACGCCCGGAACTAAAAAGTAAAAAAAGATTGTGATATACATAAATAGTATGCAAAATTTTTTTATAGTATCCGAAAATAAATTAGGGAACCCGAATCATAAGTTGTTTGCGTTCGATTGGTCAAGCGAGACAGGCCTGTCATTTTGTTAACGGACTCCTTTAGATGCATTATTAACAAATATCCAGTATCATTGTAAGCAATCGCAATTCAGAGAGTGTGTTGCAGCGAAATGAATGTATAAGAAACCAATGTGGTCTCCGATGCGAGACCAAAGATTGCTTCAAGGTTGTGAAGATTTGGATGCCATTTGAGAATTTTTTAGATAGTGATTTGATACCTGTGACCCTAGACTAATCTTTGCAGAATAAATCTGGTTGAGTGGATAAACCAAGTGTGTTAGAACGTATATGATCATATTTTGGATTTAGATAAATAATACCAATCAATCAATTTCAAAGGAGGATGCCATCAGCATTATAAATGAGTACAAATACAAACTCTTTATTATAGCAACATTAAGGTAATTTGAAGGATGAGTAATACAGCAAGTAATAACCAGTTGTAACCTGTTCTCGTTGAGGAATTTGAGTATTCAAGATCGTCTCCGACTGTACTATTACCACTCGTTTCATTACCAAATGTAGAGTTCAAACTGAGGTCGAAAGGTGCGCCACTATAGACTGGTTGTGCTGTAGTATCCGCTGGGGTTGCAGCAATATATGGTCTACCTCCGTTGATATTACCTCCCGGTACGTAATCACAAATGTAATTGTACTTGTACTTCTTACTATCACATTTAACTTTCACACATCCTATCTTTGTTGATTTAGCCCACACTAGTTGAGTATAGTGACCACACACTCCGGAGCATGCTTTTCTATTTGTTGTTAATGTCATTCAACCAACAACTTCTTACGTGTCAAAGTTGTAGTTGTTCTTTTCATTATTCCAACTTCTTTGTGGAGTAGTTAGCGCCATTGAAGCTGTGCTCGAATAGATGTTCTCTCCAGCGTAAACACCATTAATAATCCTGCTTGGATTATGTGGGACCGTGTTACCAGAACCAGGACAACTCTTAGCGTAGTTCTTGACAAAATTAGCCACTGCCTCATCCCAGACAACAGGTTGCATATTTGCTGCCGCAGGCGACACCATGGATCGGTAATAGTTGTGATTGTCGACAATAGTCTTTTTGTCCGCATCAGAGAACTCAAAAACCATATCACAGTACACAAATGCGACACATAACGCTATAACAACTAGAATTGCGTAGGGTCTCATTAAAAGTACCAGCGACTATTTTGCTCCTTTCAAAATTTTTATGAAGAAACATTGATCCATCAAAGTCATCTTTTCATCCTAATCAATGTCGGAAAACATCAATAGTCATTGATATTTTCGCCATATAAGGTTGTCTTTATTACACGCATCCTCTGACTGAGGTTTAGGAGGTCATCACCGTGTATACAATTTATTTACAAGATACTTGTTTGAATGTCAAAAAGACATCGTAATTGGGAAACGAAGTTGAGTCAACCTACTAGTAGTTCCAGGTCACAAGTGACAACGCCCTCTAATTTTGAAATCTCACTAACAATGGTATTTTCGTATGTATATTACTTTAAAGGAAGTATTAATATTGATTAATTATACGATTCATTAAAAGCTTTGTACTTCTAGAATTTTGATCCGACGATTGACGATGCCTTACAAATACGTCCCTCACGAAAGGGGTGGAGTAATTGTTCACGTTACAGAAACTTCTGGTAATGAGGATTATCACAGTTTGAAGGATATGTGCTTTCGTTCAAGTGATTACATCCTGTTGTGCTATGACCGCAGAAGCAAACCATTTAATAATGCAAAATGTATTTTTATTATTCTAAGCAGTACGAAAAACATACAATTTTGGTAGAGTGCAAGCGCGACGCAAACTTTGAAGAGCGTACCAAGCGACATAATATGCCCTTCTTATCAACAAGTGCTAAAGATAACATCAACACATCATTGCAAATCACAACAGGACCGAAATTGATTTGAATATTATCGGAAGTTGAACAAAGGATAATGTATCTATCGTCCACAACAATGGAAACAATAAGAACAAATGTAGTTTTCATAATGAAACACAAAAAAATAAAATCGACATTTTTCCAAAACAGAAATTACATACGCAATAAATTTACAATAAAACTCGCCTTTTATAACTGTTTCCACGCTTGGGTGTTTCCACCGGACAAGTTTTACAGTAAAATAATCCTTGTAGTCTTTCCTTACAAAAAAAACCAAATCAATCACGCGGCTGTCAATTTTAGGCAAAATGAAGTCAGTGCTCATCGTACTTTTCACAATCCTTTTGTTAGCCCAACATATATGCACCCAGAGCTTGCATGCACGTGTGGAGAATGCCAATGATGCCAATTCAAGTAGAGCTCTTGACTTCGTGAAAGGATTCTGTTTTGGTGTTGCATCAAAAATTTCAAATGTTACAGAGTGTGTGAAGCAGACAGAGTTATCGATACACGAATTCACCGATTCTTACACACAAATCAGACAAGGAGTTAAAACTCTCTCACCAAGTATTGTTTTGGAGGGCATTGTGAATTTTGGTAAAGGTCTGAACTCCTTAGCATTGGACTTGAAGAAGTGCGGAGCTGCTAGACTGGTCGATGACATTAAGAGGTTGGCGAACGAAGTCAAGACTGGAGGTGTTTTGAAAGTTATAGTCAAGGAAGCTGTCAACATTTGGCATCACAAAACAGAGGTTACTAAATTCTTCCTTAATTTTATCAAGTACTATGGAACTGCTCAATATACATTCGCTGGCGTAGAACTTGGACAATTGGTGTTCTTATTATTAGAACCAAGCAAGTGATGTGCACGACCTAAGTGATATGTGATTGTACAAATTGAACTAATTAAAATGATTACATCAAATTTACATTACACAACTCTTAATTGAAAGAAAAAACGCAAAGTATTTATTTTTTCAATCCATCAATCGACTTTGAAATTTGCTCTCCCACCTCCTTCGCACTTCCATTTCCATCAATATTTACAATCAAGTCCTTGAACGAACTGGCCACCTGTTCAGAATGTTTGTAATAATTCTCGAGTCTAACTTTAATTTTATCGGCGGTGTCATCAGCTCTGATTTGCAGTCGGTCCTCAATTTCCTTAGTTGGTGGTGGGTTAAACTTGATGTGATAGATTGTACCAGTCTCCGGATCTAGCCTACGACCGCCCATACGCATCTCTACAATTTCATCATCAACCTTCAAAACAAGCACAGCCGTTGGTAAAATGTTTTTTTGAACCATACACTCGCTTTGAGATGGGGTTCTAGGAAAACCGTCCAACAACCATCCTTTGTCAACACAATCCTGACTTTCTAATCTATTAATCACCAAGTCTACAATTAAATCATCAGGGACCAAGGATCCCTCGTCCATAAAAGGTTTAACTTTATTTCCCAAATCAGTTTTCCTTGCAATGTTATCTCTTAGTATATCTCCAGTCGATAAATGCACCACTCCATATTTTTCTTTTATCAACTCACAAGCAGTTCCTTTACCACCAGCTGGCGGACCAAGTATGATTAGTTTGAGAGGATTAGCTTCTCTTATAGCTAGAGTACTATTTCCTTGTTCAGGCTTCACAAAGTCTTTGTAGACATGACCCTCTCCGCTGACTGATGTGGCGAGGTCAGGGTTAACAGATAGCAGCGCGTTAGTATCCGAATCAAAAAGAGCAGCGACATGCAGGGCATTGATCTTTGTGTGCTTGATGGTAGGCTGCTCTCCGATTCTCTCGTAGCTAGCGGTTGCATTAGCGGGGTCGGCTCCAGCGTCTATCAGAGTAGTTACGACTTGGTTATGTTTACACTTTACAGCGATAAGCAGTGGAGTAGCATCTTCCAACTTGGTGGATATTGAATCCTTGTTGATTGTGTAAGAAGCCTTCTTGTCAACCTCGGCACCATAAGAAATCAAATACTCTACTATTGCAATGTTACCAATCATGGATGCACAATGTAGAGCAGTAGCCTTCTTGATGATTCCACCAACTGACTGCGGACAATCTAATTTGGATACGGTGCCATTTACATCCACATTTTCTGACTCCACCAAATGCCTCACTCTATCAAGGTTGTTAGAGAAGCACGCTTGGTGGATGGTCAGATTGGAGGCATCTACGACCTCCTGAGTGTTCTCAATGTCTTGAAAATCTTGTCCATCTTCGGCTACGTCGGCATTAACTACAATTGGTTGAGTTGCTGGTACACTTTGTTCTGGAGTTTTGTCAACGTTCATTTGGCTTCCAACAATCTCCAAACCCTCTAACTAGGTTAACTCGATTACATGACTAAAATTACCTAATTGCTGCTCGCTGATTGTCTCGTTGTTTGTCTCAAGTTCCCTTTCAATGTCGTCTAACAACCCTTTTGAAGATTGTTGCTTTGTTATCGGTTCCGGATTTGTTGGGGCTTCTGGGCTTTGGTCTTTAGGTTCTTGGGAGGGCGACGGGTCATTCTGTTGTTGTTCAGGTTTCTCCTCAACCTTCTGCTCAGGCTGCTCTACCTCCTTCGCAGTTTCGGTTACGGGACGGGATTTTGCCAAAGCCCCACCCATTGATGTTTTATTTATTGTACGATAAGTGATTGTAAACAAAATTGAAATTCAAACCTGGTCAATTATGATGAATAATTGTCGAACACCAATATAACATAGATGCACTGTTGTATGTGCTCTATTAAATACTTTACTTGTTTTTGAATTTAATCGTTTAATCTTGTTGTATAGTTAATAAATTAAACCGATGTACTTGTGGATAGGTGAGCATTTTTTCGAAATTAAAAATCATGTATTGTCATAATTAATTGATAACAAGTTTTTATTTTACTCTAATAATATACATACATTTAGTTGTTCTTCTTCCATTCTAACAGGCGGATTAAAAAGTCACCGCTGGTTGCCTGTTTTATAAACTTGTGCTGTAACAGTTGGTCGGCGGTAAGGCGGGTGTTGCAATCTTTCCTCAAGCAACATTCTAGAAAGTCCTGGAACTCTGGGGACCACTTTTCTAGATCCTGCACTTTGGGCGCTGGTTGTTTTGCAATTTGGTATAGTGCTCTCAATGGTGGCAAGTGCATGTGTGGTGGATCACCGTCGGCCATCTCAAGCGCCATTATACCCAAAGACCAAATGTCAATCTTACTGTCATACGGAGTTCCCATGACTACTTCTGGAGCCATCCAATATGGCGTCCCGATTACTGTTTTTCTTTTGTCATTCACAAGTTCTACACAAAAACCAAAATCAGCCAGCTTAACCTCTCCCTTTGCTCCTATCAAAACGTTGTCGCTCTTGATGTCACGGTGAAGAAGTTTTTCTCTATGAAGATACTTTAGGCTTTGAAGGATCTCTTTACAAACGTATCCAATCTCTGGTTCACTAAACTCAACTTTTGTAATCAAATCGGTCAGTTTGCCACCTTCCAAAAATTCCATTGATATCCACAGTTGTCCCTCATGTAAGTATGCACCCAAGAATTCCACAATATTATCATTTTTGCAGGCGCTCATAATATAGATTTCATTGATAAGGCTCTCGTCGGTGGCGTTGACTGTGTCCTTGATGATTTTGATTGCACACAGCTTATTTGTTGGAAGGTAGGTACCCTTGTACACTGTTGCGCAGGCGCCTTCGTCGAGTCTTACAAGATTACCAAACAGCTTTGTGGGGTCCTTCTTGATCAAAAAGTCATCCAATTTCTTTCCTACTGGAGAAATGAATTTTGTTCTCGATGCTCTTGTTGCTTCGTTGGTCAAAATTTCGATACCATTCAATAGGATTTTGGAGTCTTGTGGAGTTTGTTCGGTAGAAAATCCATTAACTTGTAGTATATTTCGCCAATCCTCTGGAATACCCTTAAAGCCAGTATCAGAGTGTGGATCTAGTGATACGTGGACAGTGCGCTTAAAACCTTCAGGTGCACCTATTGGAATCTCTTGACCCATGATCTCTGGCTTTGGCGACCTTGCACTTCCTGGAGAAGTCATCGTCCGCTTTGCCTGCATGTCGGCCTTGGTTGTGTTAATCTCCAAGTTCTTGTTGCGGTTACGACGGAGAATCTTATTCAAGAAGTTCATGGCCGTTGTGAGTGAACCCTTTGTTGTTTTTTTGTTTGGTTCCTCATCCATGCTTTGTGATGGTTTTATTCAGTAGCCTCGATTAACGATCACGGTTACATCATTTGTCAATTATTATGACATGATAAGATTGATTCGGGTTTATTTGACCAAATGTGGGATTGGAAATTTAATCAAGGGTTAAAGTACAAAAAAGATTCACCCACAAATTGTAATCAGCTTTGAAACACCTTTTTAATATGTAGTTCAAACAAAGAGTGAGTGAGGTGATTATATTTTTAGTCAGAATCCTGTCGCACTTTGATAATTTGAGCAAAAGCCTTTAATGTTTGGTAGAAACGAGTGATTGTGGCATTGCACAAAAGTTATAATATAATGACGACAAGAAATAAAAGAATATGCACCAAGATGTGTTTCTGTGAATTAACTTGTTGTTACATAATTTTAGTTAACCTGGAGTTTCACTCACTTCGGAGTAGTAAATAAAATGAATGGTGTCACTGCGGTATTGATTCTACTTTGCTGCACATACGTTACGTCACTAAATATAGTTTGGCATGAATGCCCTCTCTTCACCAACAAAATTGTACCGGAGGCACCGAAAGCCGAATGTGCATCCATATCAGTTCCGTTGAATCACGACCAGCCCTCAAGAGAGATACAAGTATTTGTGAAACGCACCGTTGCATCACCAAGCGCCACCAAATCATTGTGGCTTTTCGAAGGAGGTCCTGGAAGTCCATCGATTACTTTGGAGCCGATAGTGCACACACTAGATATCACCCTTGAGAGCGATTTTAACTTTTATATGATTGAACATAGAGGCGTGGGAAGATCGACGAGACTTGGATGTGAAGCTTCACAAGCAGAATCTGTCGGAAGTGACGGAGGCGCTACAATCACAATGGACGAGATGCCATCATGCTTTGATGACTTTAAGAAGAATTATGGGAATGAAACAATCTCCTTCTCCTCCATAAATGCAGCACGTGATGCGATAAGCATTATCAAACACGAAAAGGAGCTATATAATAAACAACATTATTTATTTGGAATATCGTACGGCACCATGTTGGTCACTCGCATTATGCAAGTTGCTGATAAAGATTTAATTTCGGGTGTAGTCATGGACTCTGTTGTTTCGACAACCGCCCCTGCTAACAATCCTAATTTAATCTATTCTTTTGATCAGTGGGACACACAGGTGAACAATATAGGCTTAAGGTTTTTAGATAGATGTGGACAAGACGGTGCTTGCAGTAGCAAACTAACAATCACACCAAGAAAATTTATTGATTCATTGTTTACAAAGTTGTTTAAATCTAACAGTTGTCCTGACATTACTGATGTAATTGATTCTATCCGTCTCAAAAGCACTTTGGCAAAAATGTTAATGAACCCAGACCATCGAGATATGATTCCCGCACTTTTATATCGTCTTAACCGTTGTGACATAGAACAGGATGTTCCTTCCCTAAATCATATGTTTAAGATGCTAGATGAAATCTATTATTCACCCCTACCCGAAAAACCATTGGATTCTATCATTTTGTTCCAAAATATAATATTTTCAGAGTTGTGGAACAGAAACACAACTCTAGACCAATTGTTAGAAGTGTTTGACTCTACTTTTTTTTCAAATGGCTACTTTAGATTTGGCATCACCCAAAACCGAACATCGTGGACTTTGTATGATGTCCCAGAAAGTCTTTACAACACAAGCTTTACAACAACGAAACCAGTCCTGTTGATGAATGGTTTGCTTGATGCTCAAACCCCCATCCACTATGCTAGACAACAGTTCCAATCTATTCAATCGCCTGATAAGGCTTTGATTGAGACTTCTAATGGAGTTCACATTGTAGTCTTAAACTCTGTTGTCACAGATTCCAAATTAACTTGTGGAATGCAGATTCTAGTTTCTTTCTTGAAGAATAATTCCACCAAACTTCTAGATACTTCATGCCTACAAAACCTCGTTAAGATCGACTTTAGTGCTGATGATGAAAAGAAACGAGAATATTTTGGAACAAATGATGCTTACGATGGATTTTATCAAGATACAGGAAGTGTTGCACAGGTCAATATTTATTTATTTATAGGTGTCTACAGCGCTACATTATTAGTCATCATCACAGTAATCTGCCTGCTATTATACAACGTGATGCAAGTGAAGAAAAACCAAAGACTAAACTCAGTAAATTAATTGTGTTTTAAAAATATGTTTTAGTTCTGAAAATGATTTGTTGTGTCGGTGTAATTGTCCAATCTTTTAAGTTCACGAACGTTGAAAGATTCAGTTTAACTCCAATACCTCTCCGGTTGTAAAATTGATTCTGTCATCAGTCATTGAAAGCCGGATTGGAATGATACGGAGAGTAAAAAAAATGAAATTGATCTATTGTTGTGTAGTATTAGGTCTGCTGTTTCTACTCAGCGATTGCCGTGATATCAGGTTGGTAAACAATTGCCCCTATGAGATCTGGCCTGTCATGTACAATGCCACTCAATTGCCCCAAGATTCATGGAAATTACAGCCAAAGGGAGAAGCAAGAATACCATTCGACAAACTTGTCGCCACGCGTATATGGGCACGTTCAGGTTGCAAATTCATCTCACCCTGTCCAAGTGACTTGAGCATCAAACGTGCATGCATAGTTTGCGAAGTCGGAGATTGCCCATTAGGTCATGACAGATATGCAAGAGGAGAAGATGGAACAAGGTGCGGAAATGTAGGAGGAAAGTATGTTCAAACAAAAATGCTTCAAATTAACCATTTAATTTAGACCTCCGTTTGATATTTTCGAAATCACGACAGGATCTGGTGGCTCCAATGACTACTACGACCTGTCCAGAGTTGATGGTAGTATTGGTTCGATGAGAGTTGAAGTCAAACCCTACTCTCGTCCACCTCCCGTTACACCACCAAAATTCTCGTGTGGAAGACCTGGATGTCCACCACACGACAGAAAGCTCTGTCCTGAAGAACTCCAGAAGTTTAGTAAAAGTGGTAATTACTTGGGATGTAGCTCTATATGCTCTGCCATCAATGATGCTGAAATGAGGTCAAAGAGTGCAATTTTGAGGAACATTTACTCAGGTACTACCAGAGAGACGAGAAATCCAGATGGTAGCATAAGAACGAAAGGAGGCAAACCTCTCAAAGATCTTGTTTGCTGTGCTTGTGGAGATGGTCATGGAGGTTGTGAGGTTGATCCAAACTCCAACTTTTGCTGCTCACCATACATCAAGGGGTCACATCCTAATTGGGGAGGTAGATGCTACCACGAGGATTGGCCAAAACCTAACCCTGACTTTGTTCGTAGAGTCAACCAAAATCCAGAATTAATGAAGAAATTCCGTGAGATTAATCAAGACGTCAATTATGCTTCCATCTTCAAGGTTGGTTGCCAAGATGCTTATAGTTGGCAATTTGATGACTTCCAGAGCACTTATCAATGTAGAGATGCTGACTACACCATCTTCTTTTGCAATTAAAAGTCTTTTCCCGCAAGTCCTTTTTAAGTTGTATTTTTTTGATATGCTCCTGACAATTGTTGTGCTTCGCTCTAAATAATTATAGCAACATGTTTAAACAATTTGAAATACGTGTTGGTTTATATATTGCGCGATTAAACGTATCTAGTTTAAAAGTATTCAATCTTCTCATCGTTGCAGGTAATTGATTGATGCAACGTATTGCTCCATATTTGTTTGAAGCTTCAAAGTATTTGTGAAAGTAATTTTGTAATCGACCCAATTTTTTGGTGGTTAACTTGCGTGTGAAAAAGAATATTTTTCTCTCGATTATTCACAGAAAACTATACGTGCCAAACCTAGTATAGCATAAAATGTCCCATCGTAAATTTGAGGCACCACGTCACGGTAACTTGGTAAGTATCCATACAATGATCACAATATTTACTATTCTTTAGGGTTTCTTACCCCGCAAGAGATGTCACAGAGTTAGAGGAAAGGTCAGGGCCTTCCCCAAGGATGACAAGACCAAGAAGCCACACTTCACCGCTTTCTTAGGTTACAAGGCCGGTATGACCCACGTTGTTCGTGAGGTTAACCGCTCTGGAAGCAAATTAAACAAGAAGGAAGTCGTCGAACCAGTAACCATCATCGAAACCCCACCAATGGTCGTTGTTGGTATTGTTGGATACGTCGCAACTCCATTCGGTCTACGTACTTTGACCACTGTATGGGCACAACACTTGAGCGCTTCATGCCGCCGTATCTTCTACAAGAACTGGTACAAGTCCAAGAAAAAGGCATTCACCAAGCACGCCAAGGACTACCACAAGGCAAAGGGCAAGGAAGAACGCAAGTTGGCTTTACAAAAGTTGAGCACTCAATGCCAAGTCATCCGTGTCATCGCACACACTCAAATCCAAAAGGTCCGTCTAGGCCAAAAGAAGGCACACATGATGGAAATCCAAATCAATGGTGGTTCCGTCGCACAAAAGGTCAAGTATGCCTACAACTTACTAGAGAAGTTCGTCCCAGTCGCTGATGTCTTCACCAAGGACGAGATGGTCGACTGCATTGCCGTCACCACCGGTAAGGGTTTCAAGGGTGTCGTCTCCAGATGGGGTGTCACTCGTCTACCAAGAAAGACTCACAAGGGTCTAAGAAAGGTCGCCTGTATCGGAGCATGGCATCCTGCCCGTGTCGCCTTCAGCGTTGCACGTGCTGGTCAAAAGGGTTTCCACAAGCGTACTTGCATCAACAAGAAGATCTACCGTGTTGGAAAGAACTTGAGAACCGAAGAAGGACAAAAGGGAGCCATGACCGACTTCGATTTGACTGAGAAGAACATTAACCCCATGGGAGGTTTCCCCAACTACGGAACTGTTCGTGAAGATTTCTTGTTGTTGAAGGGACACGTTCCCGGACCTCAATGCAGAGTCATCACCTTGAGAAAGAGTCTACAAGAACAAACCAGCCGTGCTGCCAAGGAAGAGACCATCTTGAAGTTCATTGATACCTCATCCAAGTTGGGACGCGGTCGTTTCCAAACCCACAGAGAAAAGAGAAAGTTCTTGGGCCCACTCAAGAAGGATGTTGAGAAGAAGAGAAAGAAGGATTTGGCCAAGGCACGTTTGTCAAAGACTGCTGCTCCAGAAGCCACCAAGCAAGCACCAAAGAGAAAGGCTGAGTCCAAGTAAATCAATATTACTACAAAAATTTTTCTTTGACTTCATTTTGTGTAATATTTGAATGATTAAACCACTGTTATCTAAAGACTCTTGTTTATGATAAGACTTGTTTATTGTGTGAAACTGTTTATCTTGTCCTTCGTCGCATATTTATGTCTCTGTGGCTGTGTGTTGTAAGAAATTTTTGTAATAATAGCAAAAGAAAATGAACAATGACATTGTCGTTTGGATAAAGAAGTTAGAGGACAACATTAAGAGATCTGAAGATCTATTATGTAAACAAAAGGAATCCAATAAAAAGCTCGAAGAAACGATTTCAAACAGTACGTCTAGTTGAACACTCACTCACTGTCGATGACCATTAGTTCAGAAGAAGAACAAGATCAACGACGACGTAATCAATGAAACTAGGTTAATGATAGACAAGAACAAAGCACAGATCCAAAGCCAAAGCAAGGAAGTTGAAAAGATCGAAAAAGAGTTGGACTCCATCACTAAGGTACATCAATCGTTTGTTATGAAACTTATCCAGTATGTTTTAGATCAAAGAAAACGCAAACAGAAAAACAAAGATTGCAGAAGAAAAGTACAAGACCACTTTACATCTGTTCACAAAACAAGTAGACGACATCAACGACAAGTGGGTGACCGCAAGCGAATCATTAAGTGCCACCACATGTTTACACAGAACAAAAGAACTACAAAGTCAAGTTTCCAAGTTGAACAAAGCTAATCCTGCCAATCAAGTCAAAAGTAATCCAAGGACATTAGAACTAAAAAACCAATTGGAACAGTTAAAGAGGAGCAACGACGCTTTGAAAATAGATTTGGAGCAGAGAAGAGAAAAATTAGATGAAGTTGAATTTGACGAGGATGTGACTGAGGATTTGCAGGACAAGTACAAAGAACTGTCGCTTCTAGTCAAACCTATTGAAGAATACCACAGCCTATATGACAGTTATCAAGAAATAGAAGAAGAAGCAAAAACAAAGAACGTTGAGTTGAGAAAGTTGACTTGTAGTGAGTGTAACAATCCATTAGGAAATGATTTCTTTGATGATCAAATGCAGATTGAAGAATAAAAACGATTTAATTATTTATTCGTTAGTGAAGTGTTCATTTGTAGTGAAAGTAGGGTCAGGTAGTACGATGTTTCTTGTTTTGTTACAATTTAGACTATGGTCTCTGTACATTCCTCCGACAAATTCTTTCGTAAAGTTGCCACTCTGTCCGTAATATTTGTGAGGCTTATGAATGGACTCTACAGTCTGTGCTCCATATTTTGAATTTGAGGTTTGATATAAGGGGTGAGCTTTTCCCTTCAAGCCAGTGCTTGTCCCTGTGACGAAATATTGTCTAGGTTGGGTTGAATCCAAGTTTTCGGTTGTTGGAGATGTAGGTGATGTAGGTGATCGAACGCTGTCTTCTTCGAATGATCCTTTAGCGGTACTGGCCATTTTTTTTTGAATCTAACCGTAGCCAATTCGTTTTTGGAATTGTAAAAACACCCGCTTAATTACAAATTTAAAATGTCACACATCACATTCACATCAGTATAAAGTTGATGGACGAGCCAATCGATCTTATTCGTTGTTGCACATTGACGTGACGTCAACTAAATTTTTAATTTCTTAGCAAACCATACAAACAACATGCCCAAGTTGAGCACAGACCAACTCGACGAAATCCAAGAGGCCTTCAACCTATACGACCGTGATGGTGATGGTAAGATCAAGATTGAAGAATTGGGCACCGTGATGCGCGCTTGCGGCCGCAACCCAACAAACGCGGAGGTAAAAACCTTTGAAGAACAAGCTGACGCCAGTGGTGGAGGATTGGTAGACTTCAAGACCTTCGTTAAGGTTATGGAGAACAACAAGTGCAAGGCTGATGATATCGAAGAAGTTAAGGACTGCTTCCGCATCTTTGATAAGGATAACACCGGATTTGTACCAGTTCAAGAGTTACGTCACGTTTTGACCACTTTGGGAGAGAAATTATCCAACGACGAAGTCGATGATCTACTCAGAGATGCCGAAGTTGACGACAATGGAAACATTAACTATGCTACTTTTGTCGCCTCACTAATGCCAAAGAAGTCATTCAATTAAACAACTTTGTAAAATGTTTTATAATCAAATGTTCATTCACTTTGTTCGACCGAAAAATAGTTGACCCGTATTTGGGCGGTTTGTTTTATTTCGTTAAACCATCACCGATGTCACAGGACGATAATATTCAGCGCATTGATGGTATAAAGAAGAGCATATCATCGAACATACAGAGCTTGGAAAATAATTTGAAGCGTGATGGAGGAAAGAACGCTGAAGTATAAATCTAAATTTGATGTAAATTATTCTAATGGCTCACTAGTTTAGCGTTCCAGAGTTAAAAAAAGAGCTGGAGATTGCATATGAGCAGAGCAAAGTATTCTTGGATAAATTAAGCAGTTTAAGGGGCATGTATATAGAGTGTATGGACGGCGTCAGAAGGCTGACCCGCAGTGAAGTACAAGAGTTTGAACAAGTTGGAGTAAAAGTTCCCGTTGCATACGTAAAACTAACGCAAATTGAATTTATAACACCAATAGATTCAAGAAAGGACACACTCTGAAGAGCATGTAGTGAATTACCAGAGAGATCGCTTGAACCAACAACTAGGATCCGAAAGTGACACTGACGAAGAGGATCACATAGACGAAGGAGGTTATACCTCTTCAGAGTACAAATCTGAATCAAATTCACTTCAGGACTACGATGCTTCATCCAGAGCCCAACAAGAGACCGACTATGAAAACTACGATGATAGTGATAGAGAATTATCTCGACTATCAAACAGAACATCCTTAACACCACCCTTGGATCCAAAAGATGAGGTTCAAGACACCGAATACTTGAACTTGCTTGAAGAATATTTATACGTCAAGGATGATTCAAAATTAAAACAAGACACACCAAAGAAAAATTGAGGCCATGAGACTTTTAGATGAGATTGAAGAGTTGACGACTCCAAAAACTTCTCCGTACCATTACCATCCATCACAAACTTCCGTTGACTATCACTTTGATGAGAGCGAAAGTGATTACGAAAGCATTACTGATGGTGGACGAGACCAAACATCTTCTATTACAAATCTAGTACACGAAGTAAGTTGACCACACATACAATGAAGGGTTAAAAGTTTTAGAGGGAAGTTGATGTTTCGCGAAACAGTGATTGGAGTTTTGAAAAGAAGAAATTCACTGATGCCATTAAAAAGAAGGATGCAGAGTTGGATGATTACATTAAAGAGATCAACGAAGCAAGTGCAGAATTATCTAGAGTAAAAAGAGAGATTGAAATGAAGGACAAATCATACAAGAGAGATAAAGAAGATAAGGACCAATTAGAAAGATTAGTAAGTGTCGACAATTGATGTTTGTATTTACCATCAAGATGATTGAAATGGAAAAAAAATTCAAACCTGTAGAACAGGAGCTTTTAAGCGCTCGTTCACAAGAGTAATCATTCTAACATGCATCAATTAACACATTCTAGACAAAAGGCCAATGCAATTGCTGTCTCGTTGGGCAAGCACGTGTCGTCGTTACAGCAGACCATCGACTCATTAAAAGCAGAAAGGGAGCGAACCATCAACAATGAACTTTTATTACAATCCAGCGTTTTAGATTCACTCATGTACGTGTCATTGATCATGCACATTTTTAACAATTGACAGAAAGAATGAAAATAGACTTTTACGTACATTCCTGGACCAAATGAAGAAGGAAATGACAAACAGAAAAGTCATTCTAGATGAAGAATTGCTTCGCCTAAAGAAATTAGTCGTCGAAGCTCTAGATAAGGAACTTTTACCATTCGCTTCGATAAGCAACACGAATGGAGCGGGAACGGACCGCATCATCTCCGATCAAGACATTTCTGTAAGTTCACATCCAACATAAACATTCATTGTTGTAGAATCAAAAAGCAGCTGAAAATGTGATACAAGAGTTTGAGCAGGAATTATCAATGACTCAATTGTACGTTCCACTAGATCATGGTGACCCGATAGATGTTGCTGTAAGTAATGTATTAAAGTCGATCAGATGTCCCGTACATATGGACGTGGAGAGACTTTCAGAGGGTGAATATCTTGTAGACAAAAGACTTGAGGTTAAACTTGTTAACGGACATCCTATCGGTAAGTTTCGAATGTACATTTTCTTACCATTGTTAGTTAAATCAGAGAATTGTTCGTTGAAGGATTACATGCTTCGACTTTATGCTCCCTTCATGCTTGTTGACACGATTGTGATGGATGATGACATGGTTGACCAACATTATGAAAAGCAAGAAGAACCCACCCGACAATCCGATTCGGTAAGCACTTTCTTTTCTTGTTTTTTATTCATGATTTGTAGCCTGTAAGAGTAGCCGCCAGACAAGCGAGTTCGCCTCAATTTTCGAGACCGTCGAATAGATCTCAATCACCAGCAGCATTAAACTCTCCAAGACGTCTACCACAAACAACAACTCAACTTTATCCTGTACAGCAACAACAACAACAACAGCAACAACAACCCATACAACATGTTCCAACGCTGGAATCAAAACACATCTCGCCAAGTAGGTCTCAGAGCACTCCGACAAGACATTTGAGTCCATCGTTGAGGAGAGCAGAAGTATTACCTCCGCAAAAAGAAACGCGTTATACAAGCATCCTTCATGCGGCAGCATCGAAAAATCAACTAAAGCCGATGGTAAGCACATGCCTTTGTTTTTCATTTCACATTCATTAGAGGCCAGTACAACCGGCTAGGAAACCACCAGTCAATTCATCTGCTAATGATAGAAGGTCTGGAACTCCACCACCAGGTCCTATGGACGTACGGAAACAACATGGATCTGTCAACAGCAGTTTCAACAGTACGAGCAGTAATAGTAGTGCCAACAATAGTAGAAACACATCTCCTGCAAGAAAGGCTTTGACTCCAAGCAAGCAAACAAAGAGTTCGAACCAAATACAATCTTCGGGAAGGAACCAAAAAAGCAAAACTTTATTGGATGGAATTAACCTTAATGATCCTCAACAAATTGCAGAGTTGAAGAGGAGAGCGTTTAATCAAACTGTAGCACAACAAAAGAAATAAATGTTGTTTTATATGCAATTTGTTCCTCGTCTAGTAGTAATGTGACTTTACTTTTTGACTGCAAGTGATGGGTGCAGCAGTACAATAATCTTTTATTAATACACACAATATTTGTAGTTGACCGTAAGTGTTACACAATAGTACAAAATAATTTATTCATGCGTGTCACAATCTTGGTTGTTGTGTTCCTAGTCGTGGCACTCGTGGGTTCCATCTATGGCCAGTCAACACTACCAAAGGTGCCAAGCATCGCTCCTGGACAGAGCAACTATGATAGGGCTAAGGAACTTATAGATTGGTTGGTATTGGTGGATAAAAATGATGTTCTTGCAGCCCAAAAGAGTCAGCAACAAGCAAAAGATGCTTCGGACGAAATCAATAGAAAATTGGAGGAGTTGAAGGATAGTTTGGAGACGTTCGAAAGCAGACAAGAGTTAATCAAGAACCTGGAAACACAAGGAAATAAATTTTCGGATGTTAACGATAGAAATGCGTTAGACCAAGTATTGGACAAAATAGAAGATTCAGTGAAGAGAGATTACTTGGATGTTATTGCTCAAATCAAGGTCACTCAGGATAAGGCTGAGGCAGCCAGCTTGCTAGCAGCAAAGTTGAAGGCACTGACACCTTCAAATTCAGAAGAGAGGGTCAAAAAATCAGAGTTTGCAAATAATTTGGTTGGTATTATCAAGACGCAAACCGAGACTCTATCTAAAGAGCTAGCAGCATATAATTAATTATGAGTTAATAAACCTATCAAGGATGTACTTTTAAACCTCATCGGTGTTGTATTGATATTTGTTTATGATTGTAAATAAAAGTGCGGCAATATGCCTTCTGACATCGGTAGCGACACTAGACTAAATCAGACAGGTCCATCAATAGCAAGTCTTTCATACAGCACCAGAGCACCGAAAAAAACCGCGCAATTTGGGAGTACATCTATTTTAATCAGAAACTCAGACTCAAAGAAGAAAAAGTACAAGCCATTTAGCACACAACTTTCAAGAGTATGCAAACAGATTATTGTGCAGTTGATAACTATTATAGGATCTAGTACAGCAGTATAAGGAGTCAGTGAAGAATAAGAGTAGAGTGTTCGTTCCAAATCAAGAGGAATTGTAACCATAGCATTCAATTGATACTTACTTTAAAATAATAGAGCTTTGCTTCAGAGACAGAGATTAGATAGATCGAGAGAGTGTTTACAAGATGATTTGTTTGATGAGGGCCTTACACTCATTACACAATACCTATCGGACAAGGGTGAATCCCCAGAGGCTTATCAAATCTGTGGGGAAATGTTGTGGAAACAAGGAGTTTTTGAGGAAGCCATAGAAATGATTAGCAAGAATCTGGAGCTAGACCCATTCAATTCAATGTGCTACTACATAAGAGGTGATTGTTACGTGCAAATGCAAGAATATGAGAGAGGAAGGTTGGAGATGATGAAATATTTAAAGCTGGAAAAGCCTTCGCAAGAGATTATGCTGAGTCTTGGGAAGTGTAATGCGACAATGGGTGATTATGAGAGTGCGCTTGAAAACTTTACTCATGCCATTCAAATTTCTCCAGAGTCTGATCCATATATCTACTTTCTAAGGGGCGATGTTAATACAAAACTTGGTCATCTCCAAGAAGCCAAAAACGATTTCGCTAAGATTTTAGAAATGGATCCAAATTTTACTAAACCCTACGAAGACAATGCTATCGAATGCATAGAGAAGAACGATATTATGGGCGCTATTTTAATTTACGAGTCGTTGATCAAGATTGACCCAATCAGACCAGAATATTATCTCTCATGTGGACTACTTCAGTACGAAAATGGTGACCTAGAGGCTGCATTAGAGCTAACGTCAAAATGCATAGAGATTTGCGATGCTCAAGGTTACAGCGGATCTCAGACCAAATTTGATGTAAAAGGATGTCAACATGTTCACCTTACCAGAAGTAAGGTTTACTACGAAATGGGACAGATCGATGACTCAATAATGGATTTGTCAACCTGTATTGAAATATCAACAAATCCAAACAACAAGGATCAGGCAGATGACCACATACATGCAGAAGCGTTAAGTTTGAGATGCACATGTTATCAACTAAAAAACCATATAAGAGATGCTAAAGAAGACGCGGAAAACATAATTAATGAATTCCCAGATGACATGCTGCCAGGAGTGGAAACAATTTATAAATTCCTGGTTGGATATTATTACAACTACGAGCACGACATGAGTGCGTGTTTAAAAATGTTTATGGGAATGTGGAAGAGCGGTAATTTACTAAAAAAGATTTGCAATCAGGCCTTTTATCCCTTCGTATTAGAGGCACCGACTAGTGTGGAACAGATCGCAGAGGGAACAAGAACGATCAGCTTCGACGAATCAAGTACAAAAGACGGGTCAGAAATTCAAAATAGCTCCGATGAACAACTTATACGCGAAGTTTTTGCTCATTGTTTAATTGTAGCATTCGTGCAGCTGCAAACAGATTATAAAAAATCTAAAGAGGATGAAGAACTTCGCTCAGGTACGGCTAATAAGGACAAGAAGCCATCTGCCACCCCAAAGAAAGAGGCGAAGCCAGCAAACAAATCTGGTGTGAGATCTCCCGACCAAATACCATCCTTATTTGAATTAGCTATTGCAGCGCACAATCAACCTTATTGTATTGTAAATGGGCCTCACTCGAGTCCAGTTCAAGCCTTCAGGGATGTATGGCAGCAGTATGAAGAAAAATTTTTGGGTAAACTACCTGTTCAGCAAGGGGAAATACCAGAGGCAAAATCAGCCACCGCTCAAGGGAAGTCTCGTCCTAGTTCAACAAAGAAGACAAAAGACGCAAAAGAAATTAAGAAGGCGACTCCATCAAAGAAGAAATAAATTTATATGTCCAACTTCAGACTTTTGCTAATAAAATAGAACTCTTCCGCAGTTTGTTTTCGTTGAGCATAGAATCCATATGCTTCATCCAAGTGACCAGTCTGGTGCACTTTTAACACGGCTATTGGAGAATTATCGTCTCTAAACAGGTTACGTAACCTCGCTAAATACTTGACAACATTCCAGAGTGGAGCTCTGTAGTCATCTTCACATCCGACTAAATAAATGTTTGCATCCTTAAGAGTGGACAAGTCGGCATTCAACAGGGTATCATAAGGAGAATACTTGGAAATGTAATCTAAGACTTGTTTGCTTTGGATGGGATCTCCCCATTCATCGACCTCGTGTTCTGTTAGTGGTAAAAGAGGATCTGTCATCACACCAGTGACATCTAGGAACGGAACTTTTATAATACTACATTTGAAGAGGTCAGATCGCATCGATAAAGCACCTGCAACCAGCAAACCACCCGCGCTAATTCCGCGAGAACAAATTAAATCTTTATTAGTATACTTGTTGTTAATTAGGTATTCAGTGCAAGCTATAAAATCTTTGAAGCTATTCAATTTGTTTAAACCTTTGCCTTGAGTATACCATTCTCTCCCCTTCTCACTACCACCCCTAACATGAGCAAAAGCAACAATGAATCCTTTTTTCAATAACAACAACCTTTGGTAGTTGAAATTCACTGTTGTGGTTATATAAAGCTTTTATTGTAATCTTGACTTACATTCCATTGAAGTACCATATGCACCATACCCGCTGATGATGACAGGTTGAGGATGACTTTTATCACGAACAACACTTGTATCATAGATTAAAGTCAATGGGACATTTTGGTTGTCATGTGAGGGGACCATTATTCGATCCATAGTGAGAGTGGACAGCAAGTCTTTATTGTAGTGAACACCAAACAATTGATTTATGTCGTCTAACTCGTTGGTATTCAGATTTAGGATGTATTGAGTGGGTGGGAATATTGGAGAATAACACAAAAAAGTAATTATATCTGAGGACACATCAAGATTAGCACCTTTTTACTATTTGTTTATCCAATGTATGTATGTGTATTAGATCAGAATGTTTATTTAGCACTCTTATCCTATAGAGACCACAACCATGAACCTCTTCATACAGAACGACTTTATCATTGAATACGTCATAGTCATAAATTAAAGCCTCTTCATCGTAAGGTGCGTACTCATGCCATTGGCTTTCAGAGTGTGACCTGCGAAATACCATATTATTATGTTTATTATTTTTGTTATTTACCATAACAAAATCACTTCCATCGCTCTCAACCGCATATTGAACACCAACTTCCCTTGGAAGTATAACACTCGTGGATGGAGTTGGAGAATCATTGATAAGGTGGACCTCGCTCGTTGTCTTACTTGCGATATTCATGATTAAAAATTTATCATCTTTCGTTCTTGACACATCAACATAAAATGTACTATCTTGTTCAATGTGGACAAGCACTCGTTTCTCTGTTGATAAAGAGTATCTATAGAGACGACTTGACCTTTGAAACTCATCATTACATGTAAAATAAATAACGTCATTATCAGTCAAAGAAAATTCTACACTCGTTATCGAGTCCTCAAGATCAATAGTTGCAATGGGGTTTCTACTTTTAAAATTTCGTATTTGCACTATATTTTTCTCTTTAGAATCAGTAATTAAGCAAGCAAGGAGAGTCTGGTCTACATTCATTCTAACCTTGTCAATATGGAAACCAGAAGGTATGTCCTGGTTCCTATCAAGCATAATCTCTAGGTTTCTACAAAGATCGGATGCTAGAGGAGATTTATCATGATTTACTAGTTGTCGGATATACAAAAGTAAAGAAGAGATACCATAAGACAAAATGTCCTGTATGGTTTTTTGAAAGTTTTTATTTGAATCAATTTTAATGCGGACGTGAATAGGTAGAGGCGTAGAATCATCTGTACTTGGTTGCGCAAGATTAACTTCCAAATACAAGTATCCAACACCTATTTCTATTGAATTGATTTTGTCCATTTCTTCTTCACCATAGAAATTTGTCTTGATGTTTTGTAACTGTTTGCAAATGCTCTTTATTTGTTTCGAACCAACAGAGAAAGTATTTTGAGAATATAGAAGCTCGTCTCTTAAGTAGGTAGACAGGTTGGCACTCTGTGGACCTTTTAAATTTTGAGAAAGTACATCTTTAATGTATTTAAACTCATCAACAATTGATGATGTGCTACCATCTTCATGATTAATGATCAAAGGTTTTGGATTTATTTCTGGTTTCAAAAATGGCGCTCTGTTAGCATTGAATAATTTACTCTTTAGTAGACTCCATACTTTTGTCCTATTTTGAACTAATGTTGTTGTTGGTCTGCTCTTCCACACCACCCTCAACATTTTGTTGGTCAACTTTTCTTTGTAATAAATTCGAAGATGACGGAAGTAGATGACACAACTATATGGGCAGATCTTGAAAAGAATAAGGACATATGGTCCCGTATGTTACACCTGCTAATACCGATTAACCGTGATAGAAATTGATTTGAAAACAAAAAAGAATGTTCTTGACAAACAAGGTCTCGATATCGCGGAACAAAGAGAAAAAAGCGCAAGCAATCGCAAAAACCTCGCAGCAATCACAAAGAGTATGACAAAATTTGTTGCGTAAAAGTTAAAATCATTCAGACTTTAAAAAGCTTCCAGACTCTGAAAAATCATCCAGTTACAACTCGGTACTCAAGAGCTATCAAGAAGAGATTGATAATTTATCAAAAAGAAGTCTTTCTGCCGAGACTGCATTTCTTGAGTTTTACAACGCAGTCAGAGATGCCCCAGATCCATCTCTCATCATGTCAACCATCTTGGTAATCATTTAATCCCATCATTCCATTCATTAACCATTGTAAAGATTGAAAGAAAGAAACTCACAAAATCACACGAACTAGAGGCAGAGAATGAAAAATTAAAGATTAGAATATCAGAGTACGAACAAGAGTTCAAAGGATTAAAGAATCAAGACGTCACCATACGTCAACTCGAAGAAAAGAATGTAGAGCTTGAAAGGATGTTCCAAGAACAGATCCAGAAGCAACTCAACCAAAAGCAACAAGAATTAAACTCCATTCACGACGAAGCACATCGATCGCTAAAAGAATCAGCAGCCCTACTAAGAACAGAAAATGACAAATTAAAACGTGAAGTGGAACAATTACGTCAAGTACACGAGTCAGCTCAGAACGATCTATTCCTAGCCAAATCAAAGAGCGAAGAAAACGAAGCCAAAGCACAGGTCCAATTAGACATTTTAAACGACGACAACTTTAAGCTTACCAATCAAATCACACACCTTGAAAATGAAATACAGATCATGAGGGAAAAGCTCGATGCATCGTTCGACGACACCAATAACAATGACTCACGTCACTCTCATTTCGATGACGAATTGGAAGTATCCCAGAGGGAAGCAGTCACCAGACAAATGATCCAGAAAGTAGATGAGCTCAACCAAGAGCTTCAAGTCAAAAAATCAAAAATCGAAACATTAACATTACAACACTCACAAGCAGTCAATCGCACATTAGAGCTCGAAAAGTCCATTTCGCTCCTGCCCACCGTCGAATCATACAAATCGTTGGAATCAAGATTAGACACGATGGAACAAATACAATTCGGCGCCCTCACGAGAAACAATGAAAATGTAAAAATCAGAGAATTGAGCGTGGAGCAATTACTACACGATAAGAACAGATTACAAGAGGATCAACTCACCAAATTACGTTTGAGTTTATCGGACGCCCAACAAGAATCAAAAACATTCAAATCCACATGTGACATGCTCTCCAAACAATTAAACGAAGCGGTCAACCTCAACAAGAAAGTTGAACAAGATTTATTGGTCGCACAACAACCACCTCAAACACCGCTCACCGCTCACACGCCGGCGCCCACTCCATCCTCGCTCGTCGCTGCAGTTCAAGATCAACCATCCACCAACACTGATGCAGAGGCCATGCTACAAATCGTATCTCAACAACGAAATCGTTTTAGAGAAAGTCTAAACAAGGCGGAAGAAGAGAAACAAAATTTGGATCAACAATTAACAAACATGAAACACGAAAATGCAAAATTACACGACGACAATGTGAAATTATACGAAAAGATTCGTTACTTGCAGAGTTATGGACACGGTAATAAGGAAACGAGTGTCGTCGTGGAGAAGGCTGCCGATGGGAGCATCAAGCAAAGAAATATTACATTTCAAGAAGACGAAACGGTCAAGTACAAAAAGTTATACGAAGAAAAGTTGGATCCCTTCTCACAATTCCACAGGGAGGAGAGGAACGAACAATTTAAAAAATTGAGTGCTGCTGAGAGGATTACATTTAGGGCCAGTAGGATCATGTTGAGTCACAAGTATTCCAGGATCTTTTTGTTTTTTTATATGATCGCTCTTCATTTGTTGGTGTTCGCGACGGTGTATCGACTTTCAAGCATTGCGTTCAAGAGAAGATAAATTGTTTTTTTTGTAATTGCAGGAACTTTCTTTTTATCAATTGACGGACCCGAAAACCCTCAATGTTTCACCGCTATGGCTTTATCTAGATAGTTCCTTCCTGAGATTTATTTCCCTCCGCAAAGCAGTACTAATTAAACAACAATCCGATGTCTTTTTATGGTGCAAACGTCATCAAGTCAATCAATGTCAACGACCACGCACTCGAGTTGGGCATGCCACCGAAGTATAAATTTCCCCTCAATTCATGATAAATATCATACTGTAACAAAACAATTCAATGAAGTTCTCCTTTGCATTACTACTTGTAGTAGTACTCTTGGCATCAGTGGTCTTTGCCAAGACTGAATACAAGAAGAAGTGCAAGAAGGAGGCTAACAAATGCAAGACTATCTCCGTCTGCTTGAAGGCACAAAGCAAGTGCGTAGAGCACAGAACCACCCCAACCAAGACCTGCGTCAAGTACAAGGCAGTCAAGACAACAAAGAAAGTAGCCTTCTGCCAAAAGTACGCTAAGCAAACTAAGGACAAGTGTGGAAACGCACCAGCAGGACCAAAGGTTTGCCTAAAGACTGGCTTCAAGACCAAGACTATCGTCACACAAAAGTGCGTTAAGAAGGGTGTTAAGAAGTACTGCCACAAGCACAAGAACGTCTGCCTCAAGAAGAGCACCAAGAAGGTCTGCCAAAAAATTGTCAAGAAGCCAAAAATCACTGGACCAAAAACCTGCAAAGCTGGTGAGTTCATGAAGTTCTTGATTGAAGGACACCACACCAAACGTGTTTGCACTAAGGTTGTTCCAAAGAAGATCACCTACAAGACTTGCTCCGTTTTCAACGATCCCCATTTCACCGGCTTCGACAAGAAGAACTTCGACTACCACGCCGAAGGTGACTACAGCATCGCTGAGACAGCAGACGGTATTTTCAAGGTACACGGTACTTTCAAACGCTTCGACAACCAAGCATGGACTGGTATCGTTGGTACCGCAGTTTTGGTCAACGGTCTAGATATTGTTGAGGTCAAGGACAAGGTTGTTTACTTGAACAAGAAAAAATGGGCAGTAAACGAGAATACAGTAACATACGTCCCACGTGGAGGTAGCGTCTTGTTGACCAAGAACGACATCACCATCATCGGACCCAACCAAGCCAAGGTTCAACTTCCATTCAGTACCTTCGGTGTAAACCATATCATGAACATTAACGTGTTCTTCGACAAAGATGACAACTCCAAGGGTCTTTGCGCCAAGTTCGACGATACCACCAAGAAGCCAGTCACCGGTTTGACTCGTAAGATCACCGTTGCCAAGACCTCAAGAAACGCTTTCTTAACCAAGAAGTTCACCAGCGCCACTGACAAGAAGAACGCCGAGATCCAATGCAAGGCTGCAGGTGCTAAGAATAACGACCTAAAAGCTTGCGTCTCTGATATGGCACAAGCCTCCAACCCCAAACACAAGGCTATGGTCATCGCAACCTACAAGAACAAGGAGACACAAAAGAAGGTCGCCAAGAACGTCGTTCTTCCTCTAGGTGTTCACAAGCACAAGGCTGCCAAGAAACACCACAAGAAGGCTCACAAACCAAAGCACCACAAGAAGAGCCACCACAAGAAGAGCCACGGTAAGAAGAAGCACCATGGAAAGAGAAAGTAAGCAGATAAATATTGTTTCATTAGTAAATTTCAAAATTCCATACAAAATTATGTTTTGACATCTCCTGGCTTCAACATTTGAGACTCATTTAGGACGAGTGATCAAATTCTTATCAATACCACTCAACGGTTTTTGTGATTTCAAATATCAATTAAAAGTATTTTATTTCGACAAGTTAGTGTAAACCATTACGGTGGTCAACATTCAGCTTGATCGTCCGTCACATGTCGAATTTTAATGATACCAAAGAAAGCGACCGCATGTGCTTTTATCGATGGATATTCGTCAATCAATCACCCACATTTGATCAAGTTTGATTTGTCTTACATGCTTTTGCTTGCATTGCAGGAGTGAACATCTGCAAACGTCTTCAATGTTAATTGCAATCAACATCCGAAAATAATAACTGGTAGATCATTCACAATGTTATCATTAGCTTCTCCTGTTATTTTGGCGTGTTGTTGATCTAAGTGAGTCAAGCCCCATCTCCTCCTTCACTAAAAATTCTGGAAACGTTGGCAGACCCGAAGCAGAAACATAGTGCTCGTAGTACTGTAAAGCTTGGTCATACGAACTATAATTAATTAAATTAGACGAAAATTATACGTACGCTTGAATGTTACGATGCTCCTCACGTCTGTATGGATTACTATTAATGTGATTGATTGTAGGAGTATGGTTTGTGGAGTGCCGAACTTTATGTGTTCTTTTTGGTAAAACAAAGCCCAGAAATGTTTTGATGAATACGTAGGCGTACACAAACTTTGACAAAACGACCAAGAGGTTTGTAATGCGTCTTAGTATTTTATTTTTCCTAGTCCCGTCGTCCTTGTCAAGTTCAAAGAACCTGTATATCGACTCCATGTTTCGTGGTTTGTAACAGTTTGTAATACTATTACAAACAGCATCTTAATCAACCATGAAAGTGGTCAGGTCGGCACTAATATGCACCACATTGTTCGCCACCTCCTGGCTTATTCTAGGACTCGTTGCATTTGCTCTATTGTTTAGTCTAAGAATACCCTTAGTGGAAGAAATGTACTCGTCCGGGAACACAATATACAACTATACAGTTTTCAGCCCCTGCAAAAGATTCAACAATCACATATCGAAAGATTACTTTTTAAAGGAAGATTCAGAGCATCACTTCCAAGAAGTATACTTCAATAGTCGAAATTCAACAACTGAAGAGAATGGTCTTGTTCATGGATACCTATTAACACACAGCAACACAAGTACACGACCAGCAATTGTTGTTGTACATGGATTTAGGGTTAGTGTCAAATTCTGGGGGCCGTTAATAGCAAGTAACATGTTATTCTTGAACGGTTATGATGTTCTATCAATTAGCGTAAGAAACCACGGAAAAAGCTTCCGCACCAAATCAGTAACTACTACATATGGTCATGCTGAACACTTGGATGCACTCGGTGCATTTGATTTTTTAAATAAAATGAATAGTTCAAGGCCCATAGCAATAAGTGGTGCTTCAATGGGCGGAGCCACTTCTCTTGTAGCATTCGCCAAAGAAGAAGGCTTCAAAGCTGCCTTTCTTGATTCTCCTGTTTGTGACCCTGTTGACCTAATGACTTATCACTACGGATCCATAGCAGAATTCTTAAAACCATTTATTATTAATGGAGTGTATAGTGTTTCTAAAATATTACCGTCCTTGGGTACGCTTCCACCATTTAAAGATTCACCCTCTGAAGCAGCAAGCACTATTGGCAATCAAAGACCAATTTACTTTGATCATGCAATTTCCGACACTCTCGTGCCACTTGAACATTCTAAAAAGTGTGCCAAACTAGCCTCTGCATCGGGTGCAAATGTCACTGAGTACTATGTTGACTTGAAGGCGAGTGAACCAGATTCAAGCTGTCCAGACCACTGCCTCACAAGTATTGATGATTCTAAAGATTTTGAGAAGAGAATTGTGCAATTTTTCAAAGAGCACATGCCACTCGAATAAATTATAACGAGACATTCTCATCAATGTGTGGTTCATTTTTGTAAAGCATCGTTGTTGGTTGTACACAAAACCTTCATGTGGCGCATATTATCAAGTTCATTTAACACTCAAAAGTATAATCTCGCTTTCAGGCCCAGGTATTATGCATCACATATCGCTGATGGATGGGTAAATGGTACAATTAGCGACCATGATTGTCGCTCACAGGTTTTGTCTAAATTAACGCAGTCTCAAATTCAAGTATATCAACATTCAAAGTCTGGTGCGACTTTGGTTCATGTGTTAAATGATAAGGAGAAGGAATTGAGGAAATTTAGGTACAACAACACTTCTAGATAATGACTAACTATCTGCAGTGTTTTTATCAAGTGTCCTAATAATGATGAGAGCAACATTCCATCAATAATTCAACACGTCAAAAAGCACGATCACTCATCAAAATACAATTTGAGTAGAGGAAGAACAACGCTTGAGGGACTTATATCAAACCCTCTTGAAAGACCGCTCTTTCTTGACGACATTCATGGTGACACAAGCAGTGACGGTCAAATTATGGAGTTCAGCACAGTAGTTACGCAACCAGAAGATTTTGAGGATGCCTGTGTATTGATGTGCAAAGATTTATTTTATAAACCAATTACAAAGAGCGAATATAAATCCCTCATAGTATCACGCTTGGAACCAAGTTAGTTATATAACTCATGTTAAACATTACATAATTATTTAGAGTCTCCCCTTGATAAGAAAATGTTGATTGGATCCTACATGTCTAAAGTATTGAGGGACATGAATGTTGTAGAAGAACAAGTCAAAACTCATTTACGCAAGTAACCCATTCACAACATTTTTCTGACATTGAAAGAATCTTAAGGTCCAACGATGTAACAACAAAAATAAACAGCACCAGAATGTTAGACGCATTTTTCGAAACGGACGAATATCGAGTAGAAAAATATAGATCAGATCATGTGATACCCAGTGAATCCCTCATGGTCATTTATGGTGATGTGAGCCAGGAAGTTGTTACAAAAATACTTTCCACATTACATGATGACACTTTCACACAACATCAAACCATACACGACGCGACACCAAAAGAAGTCCATCCCTTCAAAACAGTTCAATTAACCGTTCCCCCACCAACATTTACCAATCCAAAAATCACAAACAATAGACTCATCATGGCATGGTCAACAAGTCAGGTCGACCAATCAGATCCATACAACTTGTACGTTTTGGGAATGATCCAAGATTACCTTGTCCACACGAACGGACCCATTGTGAGAGCTATCAAAAAAGAATTACCCGATGAACAAGATGTGGTTTCTTCTTACTTGTATGACTTTAACGAACCAACATTAGAGAGATCGCACGTAGTGATGCAAGTCGCCAACATTAAAAACATTTCAAAAGTGGAACAAGTCATGAATGACACCATCGACAAGATCAGCAACGGAACATTTCCCGCCAATCCTGATTTAATGGATGAACTAATCAACAAGTACAGCATCAGAATAAGAACGCACATGAGTCAACATTTACACGCAAGTATCATTCGTGCATGGCGCAACGACACATTCAACGAGACGTTGGTCAACCACACATGCTTTGTTGAGTTCATCGAAAGAATCAAATCACACATTAGAAAAACAGGCCTCGTTCAATTCCTCAAGAATTCAATCTCTCCATTATCACCATCATGTTCCATTCGCATCACATTAGATAATCATCACGAAGATCGGGTATCAGATTCCGTAACACGTTTCATGGACCAAGTAGAGCCGTATCAACAATTTGTAATTGGTCGTGATTCACAATTACTTTCGAATCACGATCCATCATCATCAATCACCACTCATTCACCAAAATGTGTCCATGCGAAATTATCAGGTGGCCCATTGGTACTCAACAATATTTGTTCCAACATGTACGATGTGGTCCATTTGCAATGCATCATTGATGCCACGCCGAATGAATTTTTTGGATTGAAGGACGCAGCGCTCATGTCGTTGTTGTGTAAAGTGATTTTGAAATTACCGGCAAGAGATGAATCGGCAATTGTTCTAATGAACAAATTAAAAATCACATGTGATGATTTCAAAGTGGAGCCATGGATCTCTTTCGAAAAGGATCAGCACGATGCACGTATTGGATTGAATTTTAGTGCAAATTGTCATTCGAATCAAATTTACAAAGTGATGGATTTGATTCAAATTTTCATGTTGGAGAGTTGTATTAAACAAGAAAATATGGACTTGAATCACGTGATGGAAATCGTACGCGAGACGGTCAAGAGCGAGTGTTATCGAATGGAAGAATTATTCTTGTCCAATCCATTACAAATGATCAAATCATACTCTGCATCCAAAGTGAGTAATTATTCGGTAAGTGAAATGCTTTTTGTTTTTATTCACTGCATTTTAGAATTTTCATGATTTTTGTGATGGATACCATTATTGGAAATTTTTACAATTTTATTACAAGTATGGAGAAATGGAACTGGAATATCACAACAAAAGAGGTGCTGGAGAGGTTACAAACTATACAAAAGAAGAATTGAAAAACATGCAAGAACAAGGTTATCAATCTCTGGTTTCTAATATGCAAGTAGCTGGTGCATTATTGTTAAATAAAGAAAATCGTATTAGAGTGATTAACACGTCTAATGCTGCTGTTCAAAGATCTGTTTTGAAGAATGCTAGTGATGTGTTCCATTACAACGAAACTCAACCAGGAAAAATAAAACCTTTCAGGGCAGAGTCTTTTCAGCATTATATCGAAGCACCCTATAAAGATGCAATCACTAGTCATTCCGTCACTGGTCCGCCCAGATGGAGCGAGGATCATGCATTTATCACTATCGCTGTGGAGTTGATGAATGGATATTTGCTGACAGAGGATGTTCACAAGGTGTGCGACTTTGCAGAATTTACGTGCAATGTGTATGATGGAGTTGTCACTTTGAATACTGTGCAAAGACAGCACGTCGAATGTAAGTACATGATTTGACTTGAATTGACAGTATGTGATAGATGGCAGCATGATTTATACCAATGCAGTCAATTGGTTATCCAGCACAATGTTCACCAGCTATCAGTTACAAATCGCAAAGCAAAATGCGCTCAAAAAATTCCAATCCGTTGCATCCCCATGGGAACTTTCAAGGACTGAAGCTGTATTCGGCGTTCAAAATACAAGAAAAAACAAGCATGACCTTTTTAGAGAACAAATCTTGGAGGCATCAGTGGTTGACATTGTAGATGCATGCAAATCTTATCTAAAACCTATTGGCAACAAATACATGATTTGCTCTGTGGCAGTGGGACCCAAAAACATGGATCCAAACGAAATCGAAAAGCAAAAGCAAATAAACGAAAAGAAGAAATCATTGTTATAAACCCATGAGCTTATATTCCAAACATTCTATTCAGGTCACTGTCCTGTTCTTCTTGTTCATGTTTCTGGGAGGCTTCAAACTTTTCTCTCTCCTTTGCAGCAATTTCCCTCTCCATTTCGTCTCTCTTCTGGGCCTGTATGCGGGCATCCTCTTGTGATTTGACCTCTTGTTCCAAGCGACGCTGCTTCTCCTCCATATCACGCACCCTCAATTCTTCCCTCTCCTTCTGGCGCTGCGCCAACTGTTGACTCTTGTTCTGAAAATCGGTCCAATTGGATGACGCTTCAGAGCTCATCGTTGCAAATGATGTTGAAGCTGGCGGCTGCTGAGCACTTGACTCTTCGTCGCTGTCGTCCATCATCATGCTGCTCCATCCGCTCTCATTCTCTATGGATATGGCCTTCGCATTTTCCAAAGTGGGCATCATCATGCCAATCTTCTCCTGTTCGCTCTTCTCCTCGCTTCCTGTTTTAGTAGTTTCTAAAAGGGTCGTTACGCCCGCTGTGTTGATCACAAGTAAACAACATGTTGCGTAACTTGTTGTCTATCTACCTTGTGGTGTGGATTGTTGAATGGGGCTCGTCGCGGCGGGTGGTACAGCCTCTGTAGGTGCGGGCTGATTCGTCAGCGACTGTGGAGCCGATTCATTCTTCATGTTCATATTCATAAACTTTTCCTTTTCATTCTCCGAATCCGAATCAGACGAACCTACAAAAAGTGTTAGCATCGTGAATGACAAAATGTAAATTACCACTGTCGCTCGAAGATTCAGTGTTGCTGCTCTCGTCGCTGCTTCCACCGCTGCTCTCGCTGTCCTGATCGTTCTTCTTCTTCTTCTTGTGTTGTTGGTTGGTCTCGCTGGGTGCAGCAGCGTCGGCACTGTTGCTCGTCGTGTTGTTGTTGTTGCTGAGCGCGCTGTTGACGTATTCCTCCAGTGTTCTCAACGTGATGGCATCCAACTTGTCCAAATCCACTTCAATCTCCAGCTCGTTGGCCTTGCTCGATGCCTTTGGTGCTTGTTTTTGAATAATCTCTACCACCTTGCGCAAGCAGTCCTGTTCGAGAGTGGAGATGGTGCTGCCTAATTTACGCTTCTCCTCAAATGTCATCTCCTTGGCGTCAATGACGGTGGGAGTGGCCTTCTTTTTCGGTTGCGCCTTCTTCTTGGGGGCTGATCTTGCTGGGCGAGCTGGCTTTGGCTTCTTTTCCTCCACCACGGCATCTTCCTTGTAAGTGGCGCTGGCGCTGCTCGTCCTTCTCTTCAAATCATTCTCGGGAGACAATATGCCCGATTGTAAATCCTGCAACAACTTGTTCCACTTCTCGCTGAATAACTTCTTTAGCTCGTCTGCCATCTTGACCACATCGCTGCCGGGTTGGTTGTAACTGATGCAATTATTCCACACGAGATTCACGTCGTTACAAAAATCCTCAATCTCATTGTATTCGTTATTCGTTAATTTCTTATCCACGGTGCCGAGATCCATGGGGTGTTTGATAATGTTGAAGTAATCCGGAATGCCCAATTTCTCTGGGTCGACTGGCGTTTTGAATGGCCACGCCCATCGATGGGCGAGTATCACGTGAAGTAATTTATAACAAATTGTTGAAAGTTGTAGTTTGTAATGTTGGACGGAACCTGTCCGATAGTCTGCTAGAGGTTGCACGTTTGTTGCGCTTACTTTGTCGATTCGTCATCATCGGATGGCGGTGCTGCTGCTGCTTCGGGCGGGCTCTTTGCCTTTGCTTTTCTTCCCCTCTTACCTGGAGTCTTGACTGCATCTGTTGATGCGACGGTAGATGTTGGAGTTGATTGAGAGGTGTTGGTGGTTGTTTCCTCGTTGATTATTTCATCCATTTTCGCTTTTCTCATTTTGAGCTTTTGTAACAATGAAAGTGACTTAGGTGGTGCGTCGGGCGCGGGTTGTTCTTGTTGAGCTGTAGGTTGTTCGGTAGTGGTGGTGGTGGTAGCGTTAGGGGACGTCGTCTCTTTCGAGTCGTCTGTTTTGATTCGCTTCTCGTCACGATGGTCGTCGTCGGAAGGTGGTTCCCCTTCAGTCATTTCAACGTGCGACCTTTTGTTGTTTAGTTCTGGATCGGATGCAGGTGTTTCCTGTTGACTAGTGGCGGTATTGTCTACGGCCATGGAGTCTGTATTGCTAGTTATCGTATCGTTAGTTTGTGGAGTAGTCTCTGTCGTTGCTAGTGTTGACATGATGGTGTATGTTGATTGTGTTGGGTTTGGTTCCACTAATGTTACGGTTGACTAAGAAGTAGGCCAAGGTGGATGTCCGATTATTAGAGACTTCTCACAGATCTTTGGTGTAACGTTATTTTAATTTTTTTCAAAATCACACTTTAGAAATTTATTGAGGAAAATTATCCGGTGCCTACGCGGGAGTTTTCGATTGGCTGCTGAAATTGACTGTCCAATCAACGATGACCGTTGTAATTTGACGGTTCCTTTTCGACCCACGCACGTTTTGTCACCCATGTGGGCATTACTTCAAATTTAATCATTCCACATGAAGGATTAGTTATTACTGGACGTTGTTTTATAATAAAGACTGTCTAGCAAAGCACTACTTTTTCGGTTTGTGTGTAGTTAATGTAAGTTAATCATTTTCAACAAGAGTTTAAATTGTATAGAGTTGTGGATACAAGTAGAGCGTACGAGTAGTGGCACAGCAATATACTTTATGCATGCATCCTTTCTTTTGACAATCATCAAGTACGGGTTAATCATTTGGTTACGTTCGCGAATACCGCCACTAGTCTACGTGTTATTTATCCATCATTCATTTGACAAAATTTGATCGAAAGCATGTAAATGAACTTCATCAAATAAATGTTTTTTAATGTAACTATTAAGAACAAAAACGTTTTTGGAGATATAAGCAAAGCCACAACACCAGGCTTCACATCGACACTTTGAATTATCTGGGTGTTGTGATATTGTAATGGTATATCTCTTTAATGTGCCGAGGGTTTGGTGTCCTCAAGGTTTTTTAAGATCCAATTTCATGTGCTACTGTTGTGTTGATCTATTTTGCATTGCATCAACTGTTTGTCACAATACATGAGTGGTGAGATATGATGATTATGCCTTGATTATCAAACAGTGTTTATTTATTATATATATATTACAACTCTTAACAGGACTGTTCAGTTATGTCCTCTCGCATGCTGCTGACTTCAGCCATGAAATATCGCAGTCCTCTAGTTGTGAAACGTCCTTTTCGTCCATTGTCTGTACATTTAACACGTAATCTATCTTCAAACTCTTCTCAAGCTTCTTGACCTTCCTCACTTTCTTTGAGGGCCACCTTCCTAGACCTGTGGCATAGAATCTTCTCTTTAGTGTGGAGAGGCTGACTCCAAGTACTCTGCATGCCTCGCTTTGTGATAAATTAAGACACATCATGATTTCTCTTACACCAACCTTCTCACAAAGCAGATTCTTATTCCCAAAGGAGTGTAGTGTTGGATTGTACTCAAAGAAGTTGTCGCGATTGTGTTGTGTCGTCATTTGTTATTTGTCTTGTTTGATAGAATGGCCTTAAATACTTTGAAGGGTCCTCCTATCCTGGACGTTGTGCATTTATGTATAGATTTTCTAACAATATTAAAACTCAGTTTACTATTTAGACCAAGAAAATGACTAAAAGCGATATTGATGTTAGTATAGAAGATAGAAGTCACCAAACAAGTCGATTTCTGTTGTAATCGGATCCCTACTCGGTTTTCTTTTTTTGTCAGGAGTACTAAAATGTATATATGTTTTAAATAGAAAGTAGTAGCAAGGAGCGATTATTCTAGAAACAAAGAATGTTTATCGGATCCACAATCATTTATGGTGAATCAAGATCCTCCTCAAATTTAGATCTAAGTTGTGACTTTTTTAAAGCTCACTTTGGGACATTTATCTGTCAGATATCAAACATTCACCTCGCCCAAAATCAACAATGAGCCATAGTTCAACATCAAGGTTCTCAAAGAAATTAGCAAAAAAGCTTTTAATAAGTCATTGATGGACCTAGTATACTTTAGATTATTGTGCGAATCATCCCATCTTTTTCCAACTTTGTTTGGAGACTTCCAAACAAATCCAAGAAGTCTTTCCTAATTACATGTTCTTTTGTTAGTGATTCAGTAATAAAAAAATTGGGGATTGCACGTGTAGGCATTTTTGACTAGATGTCATTGTTACAAACTTCTCAATCAACACAAGATTATCAAAGAAATTAGCAAAGAAACTTTTAATAAGTCATCATATTAATTAGTCCTTGATGGACCTCACAGAATACCGGCGCATAGTCTAGTTTCTCTCCATCTATTGCCATGAAACTACCATCATCGATGGGATAGAATGCAAAGGCACGAATCTTGTGTACCTCCACAGAATCGCTCTCGACATGTTTACCCGTTTCGGTGTCAGTAAATAATTTTAACATGTCCCCTCTCTTCATTTTCCTTCTCATCATGACCAAGTCCACGGCGCCATCGTGCATGTGAGCAGCAGGTGATGCTATAAAGTCGTATGATAAATGAGTAATGTTGCTCACTATGAATAAGAAGAAATCATCTTCGATGGTCTTTACTTGTGCAGGTATCAAAGTTTGTTGGTTCGTTTCAAAACTTTTCTGGATGGCGAATTGCGTGGGGCAATGAGATTGAAATTCTTCGGATAAATGTTGCGTTAGTAATTGACAAGTGGGCGCTTCTTGACCGTTGATTGATGTTGGTGTCTGATTATCGTAATATGGACTAATGTGTTGTTGAGATGGTCTATTGTATTCGTCTGCTTCAATGTATTGTATCTTTCCTCTGTAGTATTTTTGCTTCATGATGGATCTGACCGCACCAACTAAATTTCTTGCACCTCCCATCCAACGTAAATTTTCTGTTCCGAGATCAACATCGGCTATTACCGCCCATGTGATGCTTAGGAAAGAGTAGGCTCTCTTGTCTTTTTGGTACACGCTCATTAAATCTAGAGGACTATAAAAACCTCTTGCAATGATGAAGGCGGATCTTTGGGGCGTGGATGCGTGTGAAACGTTTGGCATGGCACCTGTTACAGTTGCAAGTCCGTTGCCGGTACCTGCGGGTATAACACCGAAACGAAGTTTTTCACTTGCATGCTTCCAGTCTGGCCTAGACATGATACCGTTGATGGCTTCGTAGAGCACTCCGTCACCTCCCATGGTGACAATCTCATCAAATTCATCGAGCGGCATGTTCTTGCAATAATCGTGGGCATAATGGGGATGTTCTGTCCTGATTACGCTGTACGTCAAGTGTGCATGGTCTAGAATGGGTCTAACATGCTTTGTAAAGTAGCTATTCGCGAGCTTTCTTCCAGAGTTTGGATTTATTATCAGTAGCACCCTTCTCTGCTTGAACAGGAAAGGAGCATCATTGGTTTCTCTGGGGACTCCAAAAATTTTACACTTCAAATCAATAATCCAAGTATCGCATTGTTCAGATGTAGGGCACACAAACTCCTGTATTAATCTAAGGTCGATTTTGTGATCTAAGGCGTATATTATAAATGCATTAGGTTGGTTCTGGTTTTTGTGGACGGCGAACATTGCGTCATACCTTATTGATCCCGTTTTTTTGTTGTCTGTGAATGTGAATGCATCTTTGTCCAGTGAACAATTAACAGAGATCTTGTTATAAACAAGCATAGATTGTATTATTTTTGTTGGTATATTAATTTCACATGTGTCCACGGGGGCTGCCTGATGTTTGCTTGTTTGCATAAGTTGTGTAGGTTTACCAATATGAAATTTTAACAGAAAGAATGCAAGGATAGTAAAACCTTGGTGTTATTGAAGACCTTATAGTTGATACTGTGATAGATTTGATTGCTATCTATAGTTTCAAAGCGTGAACAAAACCATTTTTATGATTGGACATTTTTTTTCAGCACATAGCCATAAAAGTAGTCACATAGTGTGATTGTTCGTTCTACCAATAAACATAATGGAAAAACAAAGACAAGTGGTAGTAAAGAGTTTTAATGTATACATTGATGTAACCATTGCTTTATTGAATTAAAATGTGGTTCGAATTGAAATCAAAAAGTGTAAAAATCGTTATTGTATTGTTGGAATAGATATTATAGTGGTCAAGTTCACTGCGGTAGATATCAAGCGAGGTGGTATTTGTCCAGTTTGTGATTGGAGAACTTATCCTTGTAGGTACGAAGCGTAAGGCATCAGCAAAAGTTCAAAGTGATTCGTAATGTGAAATTTTCATGAGACTGTTTTCCACACAATGTTATTCTCAAGGCGCCAATTCGGAGAGAACGTTTCATGAGACGTTTTCACGACTTGACATTTTAAGTTAATTTAGAGACTTGTCCAAATTAGTGATCCAATGATTACTTTATAGGGTGAAGCTATTTTTAACTATCACTTTATATTTATTAAGACTCTGAATACCCTCACGTACCCTCACCAAACAAAAAAACAATGATAACACACAAGGTATTAATTGTCCTAGCACTAGTTGCTCAATTATTTGCCCAAACATCATTATCGAAGAAGACACGAGTAGTATCTACTTCGTGTGGCTATCAATTCAACAACCCTATACAACCCACTTTTGTGCTCCCTCCCATTGGAGCTTCGGATACTCAACTAAACGTCAACAACGCTATCGTCACATCAACTGGTGCACCCATTACCAACGGATGTAACGGTGGAACGTTCGAATACTATGACGCCGCCACTTCTACTTGGAAGAACACATACACAGATTCAAACGGCGCAACACAAACAGGAATCAACAATTTTTATGCTTCCAATTTTAATGGATTATACGCAAGGACCTTTCAACAATCCCAGGCCAACCTAAGAACCCTACTCAATGGAAAACTCGGAAGATTGACCATTACATGCAACAACGGAGTAACTTCATGTTTACTCTTTAACTTGGCCACCTCTGCCACACCCTCTACTTCATCACCTACTCCATCACCTACTCCATCACCTACTTCATCACCCTCTTCTTCATCACCCTCAACATCTTCAGCGCCAACAAGTTCACTAGGATCAAAGTACTTTATTGTCAGTAACGATAAAGTCGTTGCTTGTTGGGGATACGAAGTATCGACTATCGATGCCAACGTGCGCTTTACCGACGGCACAAGTCTCAATTTCCACCCATCTGCTCCATTCAACTTTAGTCCAGGATACTGCTACACATTTACTGGATTCGACGGCAGAACGCCTGAATGGGTTCAAGTTCATGATTTTGATTGTCACTGTGGTGAGAATAATGAGGGAAGAACTAATAATTGTTATTATGTAGATAATACATCTGCATGTAAAACACCATTCAATTGCCCTGCTACATTGAAGGGCATCAGACAGGATGGAACGTGTGCTGCTGGAGCGGCGTTCACTAGCGTGGAGGATCCATTCCTTTATAGCGTACCTGCTGGTAGTGAATTTGATTATGCCTATGTTCAGACCAATGGTCAGTGTTATGGCGTGAAGAACGATGCTGATAATGGATGTTTATCTGTTAAGAAGGTTGGTAGTGATATTTATATTAGAAATACGTGCAGTAGTGCTACTAGCAGAGTGGAGTTCTTTACTTCACCTTGCTCATCTCAATCACCTTCTCCTACATCGACGCCTACTGCTACAAGTACACCCACACCTACTGCAACACCAACTGCAACACCAACTGATACACCCACACCAACTGCTACACCTACATCACCAATTGTCAATTTGACACCAAGACCATCAACACCATCACCAACACCCACTCCTACTGAAACACCAACTAATACACCAACTTCTACTCCCACTGCAACTCCAACTAATACACCAACACCCACTCCAACTGCACCTACATTTGATACCACTGTATCTGTATCACTACAATGCATCAACTATAATGTAACCTTTGTTGGTACGGCAACAAACAATGGACAAAGGGCAATCTCTGTAAAC
>JAOPGA020001682.1:0-21796 GCA_026419775.2 Acrasis kona | reverse complement strand
GTGTACATTAAATATGAAGATGACAAAACTTCCAAAAAAAAGATCGAGACTTTGTAGAAAATGAAACAACATATAATATACATTACCGTGCTGGAGATTACATATCAGTTTGTGTAATTAAAGACGAGGTTGATGAAGAAGTGAACAGATATGATTATGATGAAGATGCCTTCTTTGCGAACAGATATCTTCTTTCCTGTATGGAGCGGCCGTACAAGTACAGAATGTAGATTAGTAGTGACGACACATGCAACGCACCAAGATGACAATTGCGTCGACTATAGCAATAGGGATTATGAATCTGCTTGCTTTCACTATCAAACGGTTACCAGGTCTACCTATTTTGATCATGACGTGCAAGGGGAGGGCATTGACCACTGCTATGACTGAATGAGCGAGGTTTACATTTTGACGAATTATTTGAAAAAGATTAAGGGCGTGACTGATGATGAGGAGATTAGAAAACAAGTGGCAACCATGTCAGCCACAATCTCAAGACGTGTTTCAAAAAATAGAACGTTAGTTTTTGATGTTAATAAAAGATAAGGTTTGTTCATTCGGTTGTTCTTCCAATAACTGATCTTTATCTTAGAGGATCTTTTTTGAAGGAGAGGAAAACAAACAACAGCTCGTAGTAAATATAATGACAGACGACGAGCTTTTATATTTATTAGAGTCAATGTCAATCGAATCGAATCGTAATTGTGGATGGGAGTATAATTTGTTAAATTTTGCTCGAAATAATTGGGTGTGGGCAATGTCTTCAACTAATCTAGACTCAAGAAGAGTGACATTCTACCATCATTTGATGCTTCAACAACAATAAAAGTACAGACCATTTTTCAGAATTATGCAGAGGCTGTGATATAAATAAATTTCCATTTTCAATAAAAATACAGCATCTATTTTTTTACACTTATTTCCTTAAACAGAACTACAGTCAGGTATAAATAGCTGCAGTTTTTTATAGCTACCATCAATAAAAACAACAACACAACATGAGCAAACAACAAAGCATTTTCGACAGACTATCTGATAGAAGCACCTTCACAGGTGTATACAAAAACAAAGGTGGTATAAACGACCTAGATAACGGAGGAAACGTCCACAACCTGTCTCAAATAACAAGAAGTAACATCCATGGCAAGAGTACCTCTATGAAGACAGGAAAAGGTATTCCAACCGTAACCGACTCTGCACCTGTGAAGAAGTCAAGGCCATCAACTTCTAACGGAAGCATCTTCGACAGACTATCTGATAGAAGTACATTTACTGGTGTATACAAGAACAAGGGAGGAATTAACGACTTGGATAATGGAGGAAACGTGCACGACCTCTCTCAGATTACAAGGAACAAGATGCACGGGTCTGCAACAGCCATGAAGGTTTAAATAAAAATTTTGTACACTAAACTATTGCGTTTATTACAGATTGGCCATTTCAACTGAGTCCTCATTACAAACGTAAAAAGTGTAATGTCTTTTCTAAAAACTCTCCATCATGCTCCACACCGCACTTACTGGCATCAAGTTTTAATTGTAAAGTTCCTCGTGCATTTGAAATACGAGGTCGAAACCAGTGTTGTTTTTTTTTTAGATGAGACGGTCAAGTTCAAGTCACAAAAGCTCAAAGTATATTTATTATAATTTTATTTGTCATAGTTGCACCATTATTTAAATGCTCAAGTATTCCTGTTGTAACTCTGTCTTTGTCCCTCTGAAAAGATTAATACATTAATGTGTCACATTAGACTTACTATCGGAAAGCACGCTGTATGCTTGATTTATCAATTTGAAACGATCTGACATTTCGTTCTTCTTCTCTTCTGGGTGCATGTCTGGATGGTACTTGATTGCTGCTTTTCTATAAGCTTTTTTAATCTCTTCTTCAGTGTATGCGTCTTTTTTCTTTGGATCTAAACCTATTAATGTATAATAGTTTACTTCATTCTTGTCTTGTTTCACACGAGCACCGCCATAACTGCTTTGTTGATATTGCTGTTGTTGCTTGTAATGTTGCTGTCCTTGTTGTTGTTGCTGCCTTTGGTTGGCACGTGCTTGTTTCGCTTCGGATGATGTATATTGCTTTTCAAAGTTTTGTTTTTTGTAATTATAGTACTGTTGAATGATGAAGGGATACCTAGTAGCTGCAAACGCGACAGCCGCAGCAATGGCGCCAATAAACGGAAATAAAACAGGAGAATGGAAAAAATAAAAGAAGCAGATTTCAATTCCAAGAGTGGCTGCAAATGTTTTCACAAATGAGAAGTGTCTATAACCCACGACTTGTGTGTAGTCGGTAATGTTATAACCGCTCAGGAAAGAATTAAAAGTATGGTTTCTAAAACTATCTAGTAGTACAAATGTAGGTAAATAAAATAAATTGCATTCGCCAGAAGCGTAGCTGGTTTGTAAAATGATTACATTGTACTCGTCATATCCAGGATATTTTCTTCTGGCATCCTGGTAACAAGCCGCTTGTACAATGTCATTAAGACGCTCACCACAAAAAATGTCGACGGCGGTGTCCAGATCAATTGTGTAGATGTCAACCTTGTATTCACTACTTTCATATTGTAAATCTACTTGGTCTCTTCTTACGTAATCCCAAATGTCTTTTGGGATAGCCTTCTCCACCATTCCCCTTTCGAAATTTGTTGACGCATACACAACCTGATCATGCACTCGATAAGCAGCATCAGACTCCGCAGAAACCCAAGATGTTTTGGTTCTATTCTCAAAGCGTCGGGTTTGGGGATTAAAAAATGTCTCAGTGTGGTGCGTACCAAGTTTAACTTGATAAGAAACCTCTCCAAATCCATTTAAAACGTGATATGGTATATAATAACTGAATATATCTCCATTGTTTTCCCAGGACTGTGGTGAAAGTAATCTTGTTCGTGCAAATTCTTTAAATGTTTCTGCAGCTTTTTGTTTGCTTTCCTGAAATCTCACTCCTTTGAATGTGGAATAATATCTCATGTGCAAAGTAAAAGGAAAGCGGAGTTTGAACATGGTGTATCGACTATAAAGCTTTGGAAGAGGTCAACTTCGAGCATTTTGAACCATTGCACTTAGTAGAGTAATTAATATAAACAATAAAGTTGGAAGTTCGAACAACCATTGTGTAATGTAGTTGTTGATTTGTACTACAACACTTCTAAATATTTGTTATGACGTTCTTTTAGAATACAAATTATTATATTTGTAACAAAATGATCGAATCTCGCAGACCTGCAGGCCTATTCAAAACGGCTGCATTGTCTCTAACGTTCATTGTGGCAAGCGTTGCAATATTTGCCGGTATAGGCTATTATAATCCCAGAAAATTTGGATTCTACTCATGGAAGACTCTATTTACAAGCAAACAATTTCTACAATCCCTGACTGTGGTAGTGACGAATGGTTTTATAGCTCCCTTGATTATAGAGTGTTACCATGCAGAGCACTATACGGAAGTTGTGATTGGATTCATGACATTTTTGACATCAGTATGTTACCATGTTTGTGAAGCATTACGTATGAGAATATGGGATATGAATGACGGAAATTGGCACCGCTTGGACAACGTTTTTATTGTCCTATCAGCACAAAATCTACTATACTACATCTTCTTTGCCCTCGAGGCCAGGGACACGGCTATATGGGATAATCCTGAGGAGATGAAGAATCATGAAAAGGAGCACCTAGAACACTTTAAAAAAGAGGAGAGGGTTCATAATTTGTTCAGATGGGTAGGGCTTGCCTTTTGTTTAACTTGTCAAGAGAAGGCACCATGGAAGATATTTTATACAATACTTCCGATAGCACTACCGGGTGCTTGTGCCATGTTAAGAATGGTTATACTTGTTCCACGTCAATATAAACCTCGTTACAATTGGAGGGCTATGTTTACAGCCATGGCACTCTTAGGTATTGGTGTGATATTTTTTGTGTTTGGTCTTGATGAGAAAAAGGATTATCTTAGAATATACCACGGATTATGGCATGTTTTCGGCGCTTTTGGTTTTTATGCCTTCTTCCATTGTAAAAATCCATCATCTGAGCGTGTGCTCACCAAAGATAATTTAAAACAGGAGTAAACAAAATGCCAAAGAAAACATCACACATGTGGGGTCAACTAAAGAATATCGTTTAAATTTATTATGACATTGAATAATCGCTTTGTTCTCTTCCTCTGCTTGATGATCAGACGACTTTTCCCAACAATTAATATGTATGTACTGGATTACGTACAACGTTTTATTTAGCTTCTATTATTATTGTTAATTGTATTGTTGGGGATTTACTCTACTAAAATAGAATAGACTTGCTGGAACTGGTTCGAAGATTCCATATAAGCAAAACGATCAGTTGGTCTTATTATAACTTTTTGACATTTGAAGTCACTCATCATGGTATCCTCCCTTGCAGTCCAAAGGCACATAACAGACAATGAGACGTTATACTTTATACTCGGTGTCACTATTGTTGTCAATATTGTTATGCTGTTCATTTTGGAGATGACAAGGGGAAGAAGGAGAACAATTATAGAAAAGCCGAAATGGCCACCCATCAGCATTGAAAGAGAGGTTAGGTCCATCATAAATGCTACGGCCCTAGGAATATCTAATGCTCCCCCAATAATACATAGGTTCGATTCGTCTCTTGACGACTACATAGAACGCTATACCTCAGAAACTGAAAGAAATACAAAAGAATTGGAGAGAAAATTTATTTCTACTGTAAGAAAGATGAAGACTAATGACCAATGTCTAGAACATTACATGTCAGAGTGCGAATCGGTAAGCGAAGCAGAAAATATTTTTTAACATTATTAGTTGAGGGACGATAACGATAGGCTAACTTACGGCATGTACGTGCTGTTAGAAAAGAACCCGTATATAAACGAACATGTTAGAGCCGAAGCACTTTTACTTCGAAAACAGAACCTAGACCTCACAAAAGTGGTATGATTGATGCAACCATATTAACGAATAACTAATCAAATTAGAAACGCCTGTTGCAAGATACCCTTACAACGACAAAAAAGCACCTAACCCACTTACAATGTTTACTTGAGAACCAACATGCAGAGAGAAAGGGTTCGCTGCGGTTTGTGAGGGATGACGAAACGCTTAAAGAAGAGATACGCGAATTGCGAAGACAAGTATCCCGACTTGAGCAAGAAAATAAACTTCTACAAAGCCCAAGCCCAGTTAATGAATTCGACAGCACCCAACATGCTAGCTTGATGGAAACTCTCCTTGAAGAAAAATTAAACTCAATTCAAGAGAAACTGCACCGCAGCGCACAAGAATTAATAGCCAGACAGCAACTTGAAAGGGACATGCATGTGGATACAAAAACCAGAATTGAGCAGATGGAACAAACCCTAAAGGACAGAATGGATCATCACGACAGAGGAGCAATGTTTAAAGTACTACAGCAACTTCACACAATCAAACGCGATCGCGACAACATTCTACTACTTTCACGCACACATCACAACAACACAAATAACGACCTTCACTTGCTTTCCGGACACATGAAACAATTAATCAACCGAATATCTCATGACGAGTCCCAACTCAACGTTGAAAGCCAGCAAACAAAACATCAACTCAACGTGTTGAACCAAAAGTACGATGACCTCATGGACCAGCATCAAGAATCAAAGTCCACAAACATTACTTTGACCAACGACATTCACATGCTTCAAGATCAATTAGCTTGCTACGAACAAACCAACAATCAGCTTCAGTCAGAACTTACTTTTACAATGAACACTTTGGATCAGGTCAAGAATGAAAAAAACACTCTCCAACATGAATATGACAAGATATCAAAACATTATTCAAAAGTCGGAAAAGAATTGGAAAGAAGAGTTAATCGTACTTTATCGTTGGGTGGAGGAACTTCTCCGATGGGATCTCCGAAATCACCAAGAGTTCAATCTTCGAATCATGTCGTGTTGAGCAAAACGGAACAAGAACAAATTACTTCAAACTTGGAAAAATCATTATTGAACGTTGATCGCTTGGAAGAAAAAAATAGACACCTTAACGAATTACTATCGAGAGAAAAGCAAATCAGTTCCGACCTCACAGCTCTCGTTCAAAACAATCAAAATGTAAACATTGATGGTGTCAAATTAACATTGATCACATTAATGAGCGAATGGGAGTTGGGCGTTGTGAATTCTTTTAATGGATTGTCACAAAAATTGAACGGACTGGAAGTGAGACTTTGTCAGGTTACCGCCAAAATGAATACATCGACCAATCACATTACCCAATTGAATCACACCAATCAATTACTCAACCATCACGTTCAACATTTGCAAGTAGAAGTCGAATCCTCGCAAGTGGAGATTACAAAATTAAATCAACACATTGAAGAGCTCATTAAATTATTACAAAACAAAACATCAGAAATTCAAATCCAATTAGAGTCACAAATCAAGTTTGGAATGGACATGTTACTTGCTTTTAATTCGAAATCAATCAATGATAAATTATCACAATCAGAATCAAGACTCTTATCGCTCACAAAGAAACTATCCACCATCTCCACTCACTTGGAGTCGGCTCAATCTGATGACGATGATGAAGAATCCGATTCTGATGATGATGACGACGATCGATACATTAGTTCCAATCACAAACCAATTCACCTCACGTCCACCCCAGCAACTCCAATCTCGTTAAGACCGACCATGAACTTCCAATTGGACATGACCAAATTACAATCCCCGCCATCTCCAAGTCAACCATCCACGCCAGGATCTAATTCCACATGCACACCCACATCCAATTCAACACCCAAATTATCGCCAATCAAATCAGAGGCCAATCGAATCGCCAACGAACAATTTGCACAGCTCATGATTGAAGTCGGATCCGATCCATCCGACGTTCGCAACAAATCAATTTTCGCAATGATGCGAACGGATCGTCACTACGATATCAACACCGCGAGAGATGCCACCCTTCGTAGTCAATTCCAACAATCCGAAAAACTCTATGCCACCAAAGCGCTTCAATTATGGATCGAAAGAAGTTTACATTTGACGTTCGATCCCCATTTTGATTTTTACGAAAATTTAATGAGCGGAGTCATGTTGTGCGAATTATTCGATAAGTTATTCCCCGGTAAAATTAATCAGAAACAAGTGGTCAAGAAGCATTCCACACAATTCACGTCCATGGACAATGTGAAATTATTCAATCAGGCCATCTTACAAATTGGAATGTCGAAGCAGGCCGTAATTGATTTTATGGATTTGAAAAATAAGGAAAATTTGGAAAATGTGTTGGTTTGTTTGGCATTGTTGTTCGTTCAATATCACATTGTAAAAGTGACAAACGAACAACAACAACAACAACAGCCAGTCAACGTACCATCGTCGTCGTTAACGGCACCTACGACGAATAACTACACGCCATTGAGACAACGAGCAAAAAGTTTGGCCATTCATGTGAATCAAAATTCTTTGAATTCTCCTCGGAATAGAACTTCGTTGCGCGTTGGTTCTTGGTCGCCGGTAGTGGGTATGAGCACCAGTCCGACTACTAATGTCTCTCCCATTTCGTTGGATCAATCGATGGACAACCAGAGCTATAATAATGGCGGGAATGATGGGTCGTTGACTAGTCGTGAATACGACGATATGAGACAAGATGCCATCCAGGTGCAACAAATTCACGAAGAGAATTTGATTTTGACATGGTTGAGAGATTTTGAATTAATTGATGCGGAATGTGAAAATCAAAGTTTGTGGATGGTGTTGAGGGGCGGCGTTGTTTTGTGTAAATTAATGCATGTCATGTTCCCCGGTAGCATAAGGATGGATAGAGTGAAATATAAAGTTGATAACGACATTATTAGCGAATTGAATTTGAATTTATTTTTTGATGCTTGTAAAGTGGTTGGGTTGACTGGTCTTGATACGATGCGATTTACGCATCAAGATTTGGTCAAGAATAATAAAAACGTTTTGGCTTGTTTGTTAGTTTTGTTCGAAAGGAGCAAGAAGCCTTGGAATGGCCCTGTTGCTTGTTCTCCTGCAACGGTTCCGACTCCTCGTTTGAAAAAATTAGGTTCTTTTCCTTCTCCTTCCTACTTTGAAGATCGTAAAAGCGATACGTTCGTAGGTTCTAATAATCCGTTAGAACTTGTAGATAAATTAATTGAAGATTTGAAAAATGTAGAATCTTCAGTGTCCGAAAAGTTGTCCGTGCGTTCTCTCGGCATTAGTGACATGAAGGATATTACTGATGAACAAAAAGAGGAATTAACTTATTTGTTGTCGGTGAATCAAAAGATCAAGTGGTTAGACATGAGCAATTTGCACTTGAGTGATTTGTTTGTTCGTGATTTGGCAATAAATATGGTGAGCAAGAAGACTGGTATTGAGAGACTCGATTTGAGTCAGAACATGGATATTGGTGAGTCCGCCAGAGCTTCTCTGCTCAAGCTTTTGGAGGAGAGCGAGACTCTTGTAGAACTTTGCTTATCTTCAAAGAAAAATGAAGAGTGGGTAGATCGCTTTAGAATGGCAGAGAGAAAGAGGAAGCAGACAATATCATTTGTGTTAAAGATTTTATAAATTATTTAAATTAAGTTAATCTTGTCTAGTGTTTCTCCTATTACTTGACGAGGATACCAGGATATATCTCTTAAGCTGCGGCAAGGGCACCAATGCCCATAACCTCATGACGCTGTGCGGGCTTTATTAAACAAATAAGGAAGATTGGTTTGACATTTCTATTTTTTGCATGTCAAAATCTAGATTTAAATGAAATGTTGTCATTCTATAAAAATACGAATCGTGACAATAAAGCAAAACAGTAGAGAGGGACTTCTAGGATGTTACACACACAAAAGAAGTTTCTTCATGATGTTGTTCAGAATTTATGTAATTTTAAAAAATCACAACCACAGCACAYCAGTCACCTACCACTCTCATTGAGTGCAAATCATAAAGGCAGATGTATTACCTGTTTAAAGCAAGGCAAAGACTCCAACAATACATACTACTGTGTTGGCTGTCAAATGCATATCCACCCCCAATGCTGGTACTTACATCATACTGGACAGAGGGTAAAGCTTGTACCAGTACCTAAACAACGTGTGGGAGCGAGGTTCGATAGACGCTCATTTAGAATTCAACGTCTACGAAGATTAACTCGTCTTAGCACTCGTCGTGGTAGAAGAAATAAATAAAAGGTGTTCGTTTGCTTGAGTTACTGTTTTGCTTTATTGTCACGATTCGTATTTTTATAGAATGACAACATTTCATTTAAATCTAGATTTTGACATGCAAAAAATAGAAATTTGAGAGGGACTTCTAGGATGTTGGACTTCTCACTAACTCCAATGTTATCATCGATAGGGTCTAATGTATCTATTACAGTAGCTACAGGTACTTGATTAGTATGAATAGAAGCATAAGTTGTAAAAGGAGATCTTGAGGTAACGTAAGGGGAGGTGTCTACATTGATTACAGTATTTATGATTGGTGATTCATTAATACTCGGTTAGTGTTTCTTATGTACTGGAGATTTAATTGGACTTATCTCTATTGCAGATACACTCAAACTTCTAGTTAATTTCTTATTAGTAGTACATTGAGAGGGAGTGAAGAAATTCTTGAGTACTGATACTGAAGAAGTATGTGGGATGTAGGATGAAGGTTGCTGTGCTGGAGTTACAGGATTAATATTAATGGATAAAGATTATGTTGACCACTTTGGTAAGGTGAATAAGGTACATTTTGATTCTGTTTAGATGGTGTTAATAGTTGAGGAGTTTGAAATCCAGTACGAGGTGTTGATGGTTGAGGAGTTTGAAACCCAGTATGAGGTGTTGACGGTTGGTGAATTGACAAGTTCCTTGAACCTAGCTGGTCCAATATACTTCCAGGTTGAGTATCAATAAAGGTCATTTCTAAATTTTGTTTTGTTAAACAAGTCACCCTATCATCTTGAAAATAGTCATAAAAATCCTTTAATGTTGCCGGAGTTGAAATATTGGGTGGGAGAAGGTTATGTTGTTTAAACAAGTTAACTGTCTCTTTCATATTTGTTACAGTTGTCTTCTTTTTTGACTTTTCATTCACTGTTATTAAATGACGTTTGTTTGATGACAAGACAAAGTCAATATACCTCTCTGCAAGCAATCTACCTGGGTTCCTTTCTTCTTCCTTCTTTTTTCTTATCTTCTCTCGATAGGATATTGTTGAAGTGATAGTTTCAATAATTGATACTCTTGCACTATCTACTTCAACTTGGTCGATACTGCCCCTGACAGTTTTTATTCTTTTATAAAAGGCCTTTCTTTTTGCACCATATTCATTCTCATCAACTTTCAGTTCTTTTGAGTCATCTGTATTACGAAGTAATTTCATCATTGATTCTACTGATTTAGCTCCTCGATTGTAAAAATCTGGACGTTTCACATCAGAGAAACAACATTCAACAGGTTCATTACTAACACAAATTTTTACTGTAAAAACTGACCCATGATTGACGAAGAGGTAAAGTAGTTAGATCCTCTCTTCCTGCTACTATATCTTCGTATGTTGGCCACCTCATCCATTGTGTAGACTCCTAGTGCCTTCTCCCTCAAGGCTAATCAAAACTTGCCAAAAATATTGACCCTGCTATCCTTTTTGCTCATTGCTTTGAAAATGATCTGTAATTCAAGCCAATTTCACAAATTATTTTTCCGGTTGACAGTGTTATTTAAGTAGAGAGCAATTTACAACCAATTGTGTTGTTTATTGAAATTCATGGGGATGGTTATTATAAATGGACAATAGGTTGAAAAAACCTACATTGAATACAAAAACATGCATAAGGTAACCGTTCGCCTTCCTATCAAAGACTTCAAGGTTCAAGTTCAGTCGTCAACAACTATAGAAGGAATCAAAACAGTGATTAAATCACATGATACTAATAGCACATCTCACAACGTTAAACAGCACATTCGAAAAGTGGATGAATACCTGGTGTTTATAGATGGTTTAGAAGTCCCTAGTTATAATCATTCTGTTCCATTGAGATCACTAACAAATGATTTTAAAAAAGTAAGAATAATTCAATTCTGCAGCTTCGCTGTGGGATCAATGTTCTCATACCGGTTTCCCTATACGGATGGTAGTGCGGATGATAATCACCCAGTAGTTGTTGTGAAAATAAACAAGATAGAGAACACGGTGACGCTAATGATGTGCACGTCAAATACAGACCACGGGGTGAGCACTAATAACCAATTCAGCAACCCCTTCGTTCCAAAATATGAAACAGTGGTACTTCCTTGGAGGATTTGGACCATACCATTTAGGACGTTAGTAGATTACATAATGGTAGAAGGTATGTTCCATGCCAGACTATCTGCTGGAATTCTACGCCTTCAACTTGGATTTATAAGCCAAGTCAAACAGCAAGCGGCGAACATGGATATTGCTGATAGATCGGTGTTTAGGATTGATCAAAGTAGAATACATCCAGGTATTCCAAACAACGAATATGAGTCAGCCATGGGGATCTGGAGGCGATGGCAAGGCAATGTCCATATTCTAATCGTGTGTCCATTCATCGACGAAGCAGAGTACACCAAAAACCCGAACGCTTGTCATTTAGTACCTGACGAAGAAAAGCAAGGACTACCTGAGCGGGTGGAAGAAGAGGCAGAACAAGAGGTGGAACAAAACGTAGACCCACTTGATTTATGGCGCACCGCAGCAGCTATTCGGTTCAAGGAGCTTTACTCGATGGAGCCTCAAACGGTACTCCAACCGATTGAAGGCGCGTTAGCATCTCAAAATTGGTTTAATGACGTCCTGCAACTGAGCAGCACGTTTATGTCTGAATAAAAACAATAAAAATAAACGATGGACCATCTTTGATTAATTCTGTGAATTTTATTATGATTGGAATGAACAGAGGTCTCGGTTCCCATAAATGATTCATAGGAGGTACTGGAGGCCATTGGAACCAAGATTACAAGAGCTTCTTTGGGAAGTGATTTAGACGTCTAACACCGGAAATCGAATATTCTAATAAAATTTTATTTATTTTTAAATCACTTCATTTCCCCGATCAACCTAGCTGAGCCGGCTTAAACCTACAAAATCTCTTACAAGTCTCTATGAATAAGTTTTATCAGAATTTTCATCAATAGACAACAGCAATAAGCATACCCAAAAACCACGTGTTCAATTTAAAATAGAATGAACGTGACAGATGACGAGATTGATTCAAGAAGGATAAAAAAACAAGCGAACGAGGCACATGGTGTTGTTGTCGATTCCCTGAACGCGCATGTATTTATACTCGAAAAGAACATTAAGGAAAAGGATGAAAAGATAGTTGAGCTTCAAACCAGAATCGAAGACCACGAAAAAGAGATAAGTAAGCTTCAAAGGCAAAATGAATACTTGAAAAACGAACTTGAAGAAGCCGGTTACAAACCAGTTCCAAGCATGGATGAATGCATGAATGCCTTCTATCAGGCTAACCCAGGTTTTGAAAGTGAATTAAAGAAAATGTGAATATAACTTTTGCCTCTCATGATTCTTTCTGCTTGTTTTTTATTCTTTTAAATACTCTGGGAGTTTGGTAAATGTGCTGTGTGACAACAGTTTTGTCCATGTTAACCAGTTCCAGTGGAATGGAATAATACATGCCCCGCATAAAACCAAAGGACCTCAATCTTCGAAATGAGGGTGTACTGAGGACCTCGTTTAGCTTGCTGGAAATCTTTTTTGTATTCAACTTGAGGATTTCAAAAAGTTCATTTACCTGCAGCTTTTGGTGCTTGCAACAAATCCAACCTTTAACATGATATATTTGGCAAATCGAAGTCGAAGTTCAATTGGTCGCAATCGTAGCGACACGCATCATTCATCTTCTCCATTGCCACAAAGTGATTAAACTCTGCTATTGGGATGCGGTGCATGATGCCGTTGAACTTCAACTCTTTTTCATCTGCATCTTCCTGTCTTCATGGTTTCTAATGTTGACTGCACGATGGACTTGAGTTGCTTTTCAAAAACGTTGGATTTTGCAGTTGCGGCTTCATTGGAATATGATTTTTGTGTTCCTGGATTTTGAATCTTGACCACATAGTACTACCCCCAACACTAATCTCTTAGCTTCATGCCATTGTTGTCGGTGACATCTTCACAACCCTCATTGATCTTTTTTATAAATACCTCCACAGCGTAGTTCTCAATGTATTTGAACAGGGTATCTGATGCCACTACGACATCCCTTTATCAAATCTACCAGGCGTCGATCTTGATCGAATCTAAATCCACGGGTTATTCTGGTGCTTGATCTATAAAACTCCGACCATAACCACGAATATTCCGACTCGTAGCATAAACCTATCAACTTACCATCACTGCGATTAAATTTTTATACAGGTTAAATATATTTAAACGGACCTATCAAAGTACCTACTAGTTACGATCATAGTCGTGCTGAGTTCAGCGATCCTTTATTAACCAGTTTTGAAAATCTACGTAAAGCGTATAGTAACCAAGTGGAATCGAGCTCACATAATAATCAGGATCTACAAATACCTTCGGCGCTTATCAACACATTAATCACCTTTGTTACACCCTGCAAAAAATGTAAACACGTTAGACAGCCAGACTGGGTGTAACAAATGTGCCCAGAAAGTTGCGGATCGAGCAATAGCGAATGATCCAACGTGGGAAAACAATTGTCCACTCTCCAGCATAAAAGTGCTACTACCTGTACCAACCACACCATTTGATAGGACCGAATACTATACGTATCATGCAGTAGGGAAAAAGTATACATACAGGGTAAAGGAGAACAGACGAAGACACTCCAGCGCAAAAGAAAAGGGGAATCATTTATCACCACTCGAATATGAAATATTACAACGACAGAATTGTACCTATTGCGAAGAACCAATAAACCTATTGGCAGGAGTTGGACTAGATAGAATAAGAAACGACCTACCATACATAAACTTTAATGTTAAACGATCATGCACAAAATGTAATTTCCTACACGGGACAATAGGATCAATAGAACAATGGAATGAACATTTGGTAAAAGTACACAGCAGAATAAGTAACATAGTTCAACGCCACAAAGAAGACAGCATAATAAATAAATTGAAAACCGAGGTGAACCTCTATGCCAGAGAACATATGGAGCAAACGACAGGAATGAACACCCAGAACCTATTACAATTATGTAAATACGAAAACATACCAGTAGAACTCTTTTCACGAGATCAACTGCAATAAAGTTGAGTTAAGTTGTATTAAATTTTTTGCTCATGAGATAGTTATACAACGCATGCATTAACTAAAACCTCTTATTTGTAATACATTGCTTTATTTTTACATTTTTACATCGTCCATAAATTCGTTTTCAGAAATTGCTTCTGCTTGATGTTCCATACCGCTGGCACAACGTCCCTACTGAATGTTGTCCAGAATTCTAACATTCGCATTTCCGCTGCTGCCTTGTCTACAACAATACTTGACTGTTCGCCATTGAAGAACGGAGATCTTCCGAACATTAAACCAAATGGTGACGCTTTCAACCTCGAGTGCACTCTTGCATTCATCTCGAGCATTGCTGCTGGTACATACAAGTCCCAATACTTGATGTCCCCAGAAGTCTCCATTGCTTTCTTGACTAGAACATCGTACACTGTTCTATTGTTCCTCTCTACTTTTGCATTCGCATGGTGATCATATGGTACTGTAAATCTGTGATCCACCACTCCTGCTTTCTCGATCAATCTCATCAGCTTGTTGTCGAATTCTTTCCCTTGATCCGTTTTGAACGCTTTTGGGAATCCAAAGGAACAGAATACCTCCAACAGACACTTGGCAATGTCCTGTTCTGACTTTGATGGACATGCACGCAACCAAGTGAAGCTTGAGAAATCATCTATAATGTCCAGAACGACTGAATTTCCTTGTACACTCCTTGGCATGATTATCAAATCGATGTGGATGTACTCAAATGGCACCGTGAACTTTGGAGCTCTGAGCGGACTGAAGCTCACATTGTAGCTATTGATCATGCAGCATACCTTACATCGATTGCAATAGTCAATACACTTCTCCCTCAAATCTTTAATGTCACCGCGTTCTAGAGTCACAGCAATATGGTTGTACATTGTCGCAGCTCCAAAATGCCCAATCGAATGAGAACTCTCCAACAGTTCCTCAATATCGTCCTTCACCCCCAGTAAATAAACCTGCACCCGAGCTTCCACCTTATCACGATTTGTGGCTTGCACTCTAGACAGTAGGTCAGGCAGTACATTACTTTTCCCTGGCAGATGAGCGACTGTTATCGCAAACTCAGTAGTCAACTTCAGAATCCAAGAAATTATGATTCTATCCCGCTTAGAATGGCTACCGTGCTGCAAAGCCTCCGAGATCGCTTTACTGTCGGTGTATGCTATTACTGGCCTTCCTAGCAGTAGATGTCTGAAGTACTCTGCATGAAACACTAACGATAGCAACTCTTTCTTCGGCATACCGTAGTTCAACTCTGCTGCTCTCAGCAATCTAGAGTGAAGTCCTAGATACTTCACCTGCCCATTAATCCTCTGATACACTACTGCTCCGATTCCATAATCTGACGCATCTGTAGCCATCTCAATTGGGTGAAGTGGATCCGGGAAGTGCAGTATTGGTACATTCTTCACCAATGCCTCGTAGATCTTCTCATAAGCCTTCTCTAACTCAGGGTATTTGTTCCAATCAAAGTTCTTCTCTTTGAAACTCATTAACGGATACATCAGTCCAGTTACATTCGGAATGAATCTTCTGAAGAAGTTCACCAATCCCAAAAACTTCTGCATCTCCTTCCTACATGACGGTCTGTCCCACTCCATCATATTTATCACTTTTGAGATGTTTGGTCTGTATCCTGTCTCTTCTAACCAATACCCTAGCAATGGCACTTTCTTACAGAAGAAGAAACATTTCTGTTTATCCCCTTCAATGTCAGCAATAGTTAAACTTACCTCAGTCAGTGCATTCAAAACTTTGATTATGTGCTCTATATGTTCACGTAACGACGCACTGTATATCACAATGTCATCAATATGATTATATGCAAAAGCTGAGCAGCCACTCTTCTGTAACAAATCTCTAATGATCCTTTGAAATTTTAGTGTGTATGTTGTTGTTTTTACACAAGTACCGAAAGGCATGCCGGGCCATATTGACAAACTTTGTTAGAATGCGAATTGAAAACTTGAAACTAGTTAAAGAAGTTCTAATGGATCATCTTGATTGCATAATCCCTGACATAGACATGTATGTTTTAATGTGTCACGAACAAATTATTTCTGGTTCACAGTATGCCAAAATGTCTACTATAAGTACTTCGAAACACAAAATGTGATTTGGATCACTTGATTTTTGACGTGAAAATATTCTTTTTCTCATCGCGTCTTTCATGTCCACAAGGAGATGCATCTTTCGTTCACTTCAAAGGAATATACAATCTAAGCACAAATTATCAGTTATGGAACAAGCGGACAGCGTGTAATATGTATATTCAGAGTTAATGAATCAGACAGATTCGTGCAGATTAGCGTGTAAAGATCTGTTCAACATTAGACACTAACTAGTTTCAACAACCTTCCAGAAAAACGGTGACATAAACATTTTTATTCATTTACAAGAGTTCCTTAAGACGGTGGTGTGATTCAGGGTTAACACGGTTGTATTCAAGCTCCTCTCCTGTTTTGCTGTTCTTAAACCAAAAAGTGTATAATCCTTCGCTTTCGGCTTGCTTCCTGACAAACTCGATGCTGTCGTCTAAAAGTAGTTTGTCGATTGGTACACGTGGGTTCTCCTCTGCTCCTACTACTTGTCTTCCTACTGTTTCTACCATGGTTGTGTTGTGTTTTATTTTTTGTTGTTAGGTTAAGCTTGCTTCATAATTCAATTTATTTATATAATTTACCCCATTTATTTATAGAAAATACTTCTTCCTTTTATCCAGTAAACTTCACAATCATTGTTGTGCAGATGACGTGAACATTGATCTCCTTTTGATCAGTGCTCACTACACGTTTTGCTTATGGAGCATTGGTTTTGGGCAGAACTGACAACAGTGGGGCAGGTCGTAATTACTCCACACCCCTTTTATCGATCCACATGTCCAACGATTGGCAACAGTTGGTTATTTTGTTTTACAATTGATTTTTTGAAACCCGATTGAACCAGACCAACATTTTAAGCTGAACAGCCGGTTTGAATTCTATACTGTCAAGTAGTGAACGAATAAAAACAACAACAATTTTTCGTGGGCTGAAGGGATTGTAGAAAAAAATAAAGAGATCAATATCCAATTGTTCGATAATGTGTTATAATAGTCCGTGACTATATTTATTCGTAAATGCGAATACAATGGATTACGTTTGCTCTGCAAATGGGACACACACCTCCCTCAATCACTATCTCCGCACATTCCTCACACACAACTTTATGACCACATGGAGAGCAAGCATGACTCTTTGCTGCATCCATGCAAATCACACACTCTTGTTGTTCATCTGCTCGAACAACTTCAATGTCTCCAAACAAATCTCTCATCTGCACAATCTGAGATGCGGTCGGTCTATCCTCATCTCTTCTCTGCAACAACTTGATGACCAATTCAATCAAAGATTGAGGATACATTCCACTAATCTAAATGAGTCAAGCAACATCATAAAGTAACACTCACGTTCATATCTTGTTTCAATTCACTTCTGAACTCGGACAGCCTTTCGTCGGCAATGGCTTCGAGATAATCGTTGGACATGTTCTTGTGTTTGAGGCTCATTAATTCATACAAGACACATTCGAAGGACCACATGTCAGTTTTACTAGAATATGGTTTTTGGGACTTCATTTCGAAGCTCATGTAATCTTCCTCTCCAGCAATGCTCATCTTGTTGTTGCTGCTTTTTGCGAGGCCAAAGTCCCCAATCACTAAAGATTCTCCCTCCGGAGTGAGGTAGATGTTCTTGGGTTTAATGTCACGATGGATAATCCCTTTGGCATGGATCACTTCCAAGCCAGATGCTAATTGATAAGCGATGCGCAAAACAACCTACAAATTATGATAAATGTCGAATCAAAAGTACATACGGGTGCGGGGATGTTTTGATTTTGCAGTCTCGCTTTTGATAGTAGTGCGTCCATGTCGCCTCCTTGATAATGGGGGGTGACAAGACAGAATCTTTGAAAGGTGGAGGTGTGTTCCGTAAAGTAATCCAAGATGGTAATCTTTAACCTTGTAAAATTGCATTGGCTTGAACAACACTTCATTAACGGCTTCCAACTCATCCATAGTAAGCTTATTGTGAAATTCCAACTCTTGCTTTTTTGTACGGGCACACTGAAAGCAGATTATAAGATACAAGAAATGCATCCAAATATCCAAACTCGCTATCCATTCTTATTAAATTAATAAGGTGTTATGAAGTTATATTCACGGTTCTTCGTTAATTCAAATTCTTTTGGTAGGTATTTTCGAAAACAAAGCCACCTATAAATAGATTGTTCATCGATTATTGTAAGTAATAACCACAGATGGTAGTGCAACTGAAATAGAAGTGATTGTTCATGTGTTCTTAATCGAAGATTCGATACGTATCACCTCTTATTTGAGTTTGAAACTGTACTCATTCAATCATCAAACGAAGGTACCAGCATAATTCAGAATGGCTAACACATACCACGAACAGAGAGTTGCAGTAATATCTAACGATATGCTTGAGATAAAGAAGTCACTAAAAGACGTTGAGGACTCTGTTATGAGTATGAAAGAGAGGAACGACTTTGTGAAAGAAATGATGAGGAAAGTACAAAATGCCATATCATCTTCTCATATGATTCTATTGTCTTCTGAGCCTCAATCAAGCAACGTGTGAGAACAATATAAAACCTACATTAAACAGCAAACAGCAATGTTTGAATGAATACTAGATAAGCACCGATTACATTAATAAATACAAAGAAAACAATATAATAATTCTAGTTTTTTATCTAGCATATTTTTCACTAATCATATTGCGGGTTTAGCGCAGTCGGTTAGCGCGTAGGTCTCATAATCCTAAGGTCATGAGTTCGATTCTCATAATCCGCATATCTTTTTGTTATTACACTCCTTTAATTGGTCTATTGATCGAAACACTTTCTTTTGATGGTAGACATTTAAGGTTAATTAGCTATTATAAATACTTTTTAGGTGCTTTTAACAGTTCAAATGTCACACATTTATAAACTGTTGGCCACTTTTGTTGCCAGGTTCTCGATATCGACATACTTTGTCCGATCGATTTGTGCTAAAACATTCACACCACTATGTTGGACTCGCTCACAGTAACCTCACCCCCGGGCACATGTAATACCCCAACCTACGACTCCAAGATTCTCGAAGAGATGATAACAAACACGAGGAGATCCGTTCATGACATTTCCCAACATCACAAAGTTCTGCTAGTATTCCTGCGACACACAGGTTGCGTGTTTTGTCAAGAGGCGATAAGAGATATATTCGACATATATCCCGTCATGATGCAATTAGACACTGTAGCAATATTTGTACATATGGAGACGCCAAATTTTTTCTCAAAGTACCTGGAGGAACTTCCTGAAGAGAGGCTTAAAGACTTTGTTAGAGTGTATGACAAAGACAACAGATTTGCAGACGCATTTAAAGTAGTGAATGAGGCATCACTTGGTTATCAAAATATAACTAGAGGTATAGAGCTTCTTGTCACAAGAGGCATTATGGTTAAAAGTGTTCATGCTAGAGATGGTGCTGTGCTTACAAGAAAACCTGCTGTCTTCTTGATCGAGAAAGGCGACATTGTTCACGAATTCCGCGTTGGCGCTGCGCACGAGAAGCCTGATTACCTTTCAGTTATAATTGACCCTCAATTTGAAGGCCGAGCTTCCGAAGCAACTTGCTGTGATATGAAGGCGATGGGCACGTCTGATGGTGTTCTATTTAATGTTACAAAGAAGGAGATTGATGACAAAAAGCCAAAACCAAAATCTAGAAGAACAAAATCACTTACGTTTAGCAGCCAGTGTCTACCAGTTTTCTCAGACATGGACTTCATGTCCTACGACGCACATGATGTAGGTCTTGCAATGAGGGGTAAGTTGATTTTTACAATAGTATTAACCAAACCAACAGATACAAGACAAAGAAGATACATTAAACTATACGCCGCGAAAATCTATTGCACAGAGACAGTTTTATTTTGGGAGACAGTAGAGATACAGTATAAAAATGCAATCAAAAGAAGTGTCCGTGCTGAGATGGCAGAGAAAATCTTTGTACAATTCTTTGACCCAAACTCGCTACATGGAATCAACGTTACTGACGTACTCAAAAACAAAATTACAAACAAATACAAACAAGAAGGTGCCGACAATGACTTGTTCGAGGATATGATCATTGAGGTCGAGGCCACGTTGCTAAGAGAAATCTACACCAGATTCATGGAAAGTGATTTGTACAAAAAGATGTGCACCAAATATTTAAAGCCAACCAAAGAAAGTAAAAGCACGTGCAATACCCCTCGGACACCCATAACTCCCAACATTGAATTCACCGAAACAACATTTACAGAAAATTAAAATCACTTTGTACAAAATAAAAATTTATTTCAACAAGAAACACAAATCAGCAATGAAATTAGTCAAGCATTTTGTAAACTGCTGCACATCCTTTTGATACAAATTACCAACAAATGATCTACCAATCAACACCTTTATCTCCTCCTCACTAAGATTCTTGCTAGCAAGGAACGCTTGTAAAAAACTAAAAAACAAATTCCAACAATCGCCAACATTCATTCTAAAAATAATATCAATAATTTTATCCTTTAACAAGGGATGTGATTTCTTTACCAACACATCCAAAAACACATTACAAAAAGCACCACACATTTCCCCTCTAAAAAAGGGCCTACAAAACAAACGAGTCGTATTATTGAGTTCGACCAAATGTTTTACATTTTCATCAAACACATTTAAATCAGTAGAAGTAGATTTGAAAGCATTCAAAAAACAAGACATGATAAAGACAAAATCATTTTGAGCATTGATGCTCTTTGGAGTGGCAGTCACCATTTGTAAATTAATATCAAAGAAATAAATGCTCCATCCAAATTTCAACAAGTCAAATAATAATTTAAAAAAGGAATCGGGTGCAACATTGGGATCCATTCTTTTCAAAATGGAAATTATTTTTTCATGAATGCCAACAAATCTATTCTTGCCGTCCTCAATGACCACGGTAAAAATATCCAATAAATTCACGATGGCATTTGATGAATTGTCATTTTGAAATCCATCGATCACAATGGTCACCACCTGTTCGACGAACGATTGACCACATTGAGATTTTAAATTTCTAAAAACACAATGAACAAATTGAAGAGTGGTGGAATAAATCATGGAATTATTGAATTTTAAAACGATCGGAATGGAAGAAATTACATCTCTAAAAGAATCATAAACAATTTGTTTGGATTGAATGCTTTGTAAATTAATGATGATGGATCCACAAACATCTAATAACAAACAAATGTTATTTACATCTTTTTGTTCCATGGCGCTCTTGTAGCGATGTACGATTAACAAACCATCATTTTCAACATTTGAAGATGATCCCATCAGGAACGAAAAAGTTTTTGTTTGCCATGATTCGTCATGACTAGCACAAAAGATTGCTTCGGATGCTGCAACGGCCAAATCTTGTAATACAATTGTACCAGTGATGGGT